>JAFVLL020020307.1:0-27731 GCA_021397915.2 Tor tambroides | reverse complement strand
ATATTTAGTAAATTTCTTACCATAAATGTATCAAAACTTCATTTTTGATTAGTAATATGCATTGCTAAGAACTTCATTTGGACAACTTTAAAGGAAATTTTCTCAATATTTAGATTTTTTTTGCACGCTCAGATTCCAGATTTTCAAATAGTTGTATCTCAGCCAAATATTGTCCGATCCTAACAAACCATACATCAATGGAAAGCTTATTTATTCAGCTTTCAGATGATGTATAAATCTCAATTTTGAAAAATTGACACTTAAGACTGGTTTTGTGGTCCAGGGTCACATATCAGAATTCATTTACAGAAACAAAGCTCAATAGCAGTATTAGAACAAGGTAAATTTTACTTCACAACAGATGCTAATTAAAGCACTTTACAAGTACAATAATGCAGGGATGTAACTACATTTAATTAGTTTTTGACCATTTTCATTTAACCAGAAAAAAAAAAATGTTGTTGTACACATTCATTATAATTCATATATCCATTATCGTCAAGGAAGAAAAATGAAGCGTTCCAGCTCTGATCTGAATGACGTCTGCGGTGGTTGTGGCCTGTGATGAAGTGATTTTGGGAGAGTGATATTGATGGTGGCGTTTTCCAGGTGTGTCTGGTCCATGTCCTCTAGTGTTCTGTATTAAAGACAAATGACTTTATGCCTCTGCTTGGATTTGCTTTTCTCCAGTCACAGCAGCTCTGACGGTCAGCCCCGCGGGTGCAAACAGGAACAGAATGAAGTGAATTTAATGCAGGTTTGTGTCTCAAGGGCAAAGTCAGCAGTGGGGAATGTATTTATTTTAATGCAGTTATTTAGAAGAAAAAGAAACTGCTTCACAGAAAGAATGCTGTAGAGCACAAAGCCATTGCAGAGATGCACTCAAACAAACACACGCATAATCACAATACATCTGTATAATTTCAATCTTATTTAAACCAAAGAGTGGAGCCAATTAATCTCATCTCCTTCAGTTATGAGCATAGCAAGTGCTAAATATAACCTTCCTAACATGTGAATTTAATGAAGAAGTAAGCCATTACTGGTTACTGGTATTAGCACAGCTATTACTCACTGTGTAAAGTGACATACACTATAGTTTCTACTCTTCAGAGCAATGATGACCACAAAAACGTCAACATAGTGGGAAGTCTTTTAAATGTCAAACATAAATGAACACTACACACTAGCAGCCAGTGCCGATCCTAGGCTTCTGGGGGCCCTAGCAAAATTGGGGGGGTTATGAAAGAATGGATGAAACGAATTTGTCCGTGTCTCACTCCGTCTCGAATCGCGCTCACGGAAAGCGCTCGAGAAACAGTTTCTCTTCCGCGGCTCGGTACGCTTTCAACTCGTTTATTTAGTCTCAAGCAAGAGACTGACATTCACGTTACATGATTTGACTAACTTTTACGTAGAGAGCGTGACAGCGCACTGCATTAAAATAAATGATCATTCATGTTTCCATAACCGCTGGCCAAACTCAAAAACGAAACTAAAATTAAAACATCTTTGAGAGCAAGGGGGCCCCCTGGTGTTTCGGGGGCCCTACGCAGCTTGCTTATTCTGCGTATAGGGAGGATCGGCTCTGCTAGCAGGCCTTTCATTTTACTCAAAATCACATAAAATAACACTTCATTTCAGCATTTGCAATTGTGAGTCAGCCCTTTGCAAAGCTGGGAACTGAAAATCCACCACCCAGCTTTGATTAATGCAACAGAGTTGATTCATATAGTCCTTCATGTAGTTCTTGTGAATGAAAGAAAGAAAGAAAGAAAGAAAGAAAGAAAGAAAACCCATCAAGACATTTTCAACATCAAATCATTGCTTTTACCTACATATTTGCTTAGAACTGATTGGTTTGTAAACAGTGCTTAATCTGTGCATATTTCTCGCCTGATTCAAACCAGATGACTCTTTCACTGGAGAAAACTATATTATAGATTATGGACTCATATTTGAGCTAGAAGCAACAGTTTAAAAGCATCTCGATGGATTTGTTTGGCCTAACAAGATGTTAACTGATGGACTGGAGTGGTGTGGATTACTTGTGGATTATTGTGATGTTTTTATCAGCTGTTTGGACTCTCATTCTGACGGCACCCATTCACTGCAGAGCATCCATTGCTGAGACACTGATGCAATGACACATTTCTCCAAATCTGATGAAGAAACCAACTCGTCTATATCTTGGATGGCGATGGGGTGAGGACATTTTAAGCAAATTTTCATTTATAGGTGAACTATTGCTTTAAGATCATTCCATTTTACAGATTTCTATGAATCTCCATCACAACTGCTTGTCTCATATTTATGACAATGTAACTAACTACACGACTGAATTGCTTCATCAATCATCTCTCAGGCACATAATCACAGAACGTACCACTAATTGTGCTCCACCATTCTGAATAAAGCTATTGAACATGCTACAGTTAAGTCATTTTAATCTCAACAACTGAATTACAATAGTTACATTTGTTGCTCAATTGTAAAATAGTTAATAAAAAATTAGCAAATATAATTATATGCTATTGAACTTTCTCTTGACTTAGATGTTGCTTGCATCAGAAAGAAAGTCAAATTCCAGTATCCCTCAATACTGAGCTATGTAAAAGGTGGTGTTCTATGTCATTAACAAAAGTCGGCTGCATTAAAGCATTAAAAACTCAAATGATAACAAACTCACCCAGTCGTAACGGAGCATGCGCAGGTGAGCTGCTGTTACCTCTCACTCCCAGAGACATGTTCACTCTCTCTCTCAAACACACAAGTGTTTTCAGAAGACTGAATATCTTTCCAGAGGTTTCGTGTCTCCTCCAGGACCCGTTGCAATCACACTAATGATAAAGACATGAATGAGCAATCACACAACAGTAGTCTGTAATTGCACAGCTTTGATTGACAGCTTGGCCAGTGCCTAGAGGTCAGAGTCGGCTCTGAAATCATTCAGAAGAGGTGCAGGCCTCACAATAACACAATCACCTCTGGCGCTCTTCACAAGCAGCGTTCGTCGACCTTTTACATGCGAGCTGTGTTTGCGTAGGCTGTCTCATTACGTGCAGTTGTTTTGATATTTCTAAAGTGGCTGTCGTCACACATGGGCCTGAGCGCTCGTCTGTCCGCACGTCTCTAAGTGAAGCCCAGGGATCTGAACTCATGAGGTGAGATGATTACAGATACGAGGAAATGCTTCAGTGGCAATTTCTTGTGAAAGAATAAGCTTCATTACAGGTTTTGGGCCAGTTTTACTAACAGCTTGCGCCAACGTAAACTGTCATTTGGTGTTAAAATAGTACTGTCAGGTTTTACTAAAGACACGCAGTGAAGAATTAGCACTGAAAAGGCGTGGACACAGTTATTTGTGGCTGATCTTACTGAAAATGCATTTGTAGGAGTTTCCCTTTCAGACACAAAATTTATGGGAGGAGAGTATTCAAATGAATCATGCAACGAGATTTACTAACGTTTGCACCCAGGGGCGTAGCAACCGCGGGGGACGTGGGGGACACGTCCCATGCACTTTTATAAACAGGTGATTCTGTCCCCAACACATTTTTTGACCCACCGCCAATATTTCCACCTGTGTTCTCTGATTTGTTACTTGGATTTGAATGAACTAACATTCAGCCAATCACAAGATGAATCATCTCTTGGGCGCGTCTGCCACTAGCTTCAAATCTCCTGTTGCTCTCGTGATTTCTTTCATTCATTCACTTCTTCGCTCTTTGGCGGTCTGGGGTAAAATGCACCCCAGAAAAAAGCTGTCAGGGTTCTGTCGTGTGTGTCGTGTTCCTGCCTCTTGTGTCCATATTTGGTTTGTTTCCTGTCCTTGTTTCATGTGATTATTAGTTAAGTCTGTGCAGCTGTGTTTGTGTAATTAACGTGTATATTAGTTCATGCCTGTTCAGTTTCGTGTGGTCTGGTCTACTCGTTACTCCCCGGTGTTCCTGTCTGAGTCTGCTTGCCTTGTCTTGCCTTGATGTCTTAATTAAAGACTGTTAATTTGAGTTTACTCCTCGTCTGCCTGTTCCTGAATCCTCCCTCGTGTGTGCACCATGACAAAAGCAGAGGACGACTCTGTCCTTTTTTCAAACACTCACTGTAAGTATGTGTTATGTCACGATGACACAAATCACTCAATCAAATTTCCATGTTATGATTTAACATACTGTGACAAAAGAACCTGTTAAGAACCTCGTCACGGATCCAGCGTGTGTTAAATGCTCTCCTACTCATCGCTTTGGATAAAAGCGTCTGCTAAGACCTAACTGATTATTGGGTTCTGCTGTCTTTTGTTGCGCCATGCTGCTCGCATCCAGAGTAGAATTATCCTTTTCCATTCAAAAGGATACTTATCTTATGCACTGAATTCTTATCTTAACATATTTTATCATATTTTAGTAAAACAGTTGGTATTCTATTTAGAATTTATTATATGAACATAAATGTAGCCTACTTTGTACATTATGGACATAATTTGTTTCCCTTTGAGTGTCACATCACCTGACAGCTGCCCCCCCCCCCCCCACTTTTAAAATGGCTGCTACGCCTCCGTTTGCACCGCAGAGAACAGAGAGCGCGTGATAGAAGGAGAGGATTTTTTCCACATGTATTAATTTATTTGGAATGCCAGAAGAACACATTATCCGAACATATAATTTCCCAAGCCATTTTATTTTTAATTTTCTTTAGGAAATAAAAGACGACTTGGAACCCTCAACTAGGAGTCAGCAACACCAGCTCTATCAAAACTTCTGCAACCCTTCATTTTTTGGTCTCCAGTTCTTTTCAGCGTACTGTGGCTTCGTTATTTCTTTATTTGTGACTACACTAATTTGCGCTGTGCTTGCATTGGTCGATATGTAAATGAGATGTTGTGTTCTTTAATTTGCGTGTTGTTAGTAAATCACCTGCAGAAATTTCCACACCCAACGGTGCTGTTTTGGAAGTGTGCTCTTGCACTAATTTGCCCTGTTTAGTAAAACTGTCCCTTAATGATTTAAATGTGCACACAGTAAGTTCCCTTTTGAAACGATTTTTCTCCGAATACTGAAGCCTGATTTGTTAATGATTGTGCAGCTGCACAAACCAATGGCATTTCATCCAAGACTCTTAAACATGACAATCAGATTAAATGTCGCAATGAATGATCCAAGCTACAAACTGGAACCATGCTACAAACCTCGTCACATCAAGTTACGAAATAATACATTAGCCTAAACACATACATACATAATTCTAAATAGTGAAATTAGACAAAAGTTTATTACATCCCTGAATATTTCTGTCGGTTGTTTAACATTTATGTCATAAAACAGCGGTCAAATAGGAAATGTTTGGTTTAGCAACTTTCATCTCACACTTCAGAACTGTCTGAGGCATTGAGCTGGAATTTTTACACTTAGCGCCTGTGAACATAAACCCGCCTACTTTGATTTGATTGGCCATCACAAACACTTTGACACTGATGAGCGCTGAGGCATCTCAGATGAGAAGATCTGTTATATTGGCTTTTTATCCTTGCAGCACCAAAGCAGAATTAATATAAGGTAATTATTTTACAACTTTTGTAATTGAAAAAATACCAAGGTCCGAACCTCGGGGACCTCAATGGTGGGTACGGCCCTGAACAGAATGAGCCAGCAGTTTACGGCTGGGTATTTGTCGTGTCGCGTTGCGCCGCATCTAGTGTATAGCAGTGTTTCCCAACCACTGTGCACACTAGTGTGCCGTGGAAAATTATCAAAAACTTCCTATCTCTACTATATTTCGTTATTATTTAAATCAGTGCTATTAGTCATTGTTATGTCTGTTTGTGGCTTTTACAAATATTAAACCAATGAAAAGCATGTGAAAGAGCTTGTGACTAAACCTCGTAATGCCACTGGATCCTCAAATTGTCAGTCAAACCTCATAACTCCACCCCGCTTCCATTCAGCAAGAAGCGCCGCGACGCACAGGTTAAAGACAGACGTCTATTTATTCACAATGCAAGGGTAAATAAAAAAACTAACGTTTGAATAAGTACAGCATTTTCTTTACTCAAGAAACACTGTTTATAAAGACTTAGCATTGCCGTCTAATTGTAGCCATATACTTTTGTACATTTTAAATATCCTGTGCATAGCGGTTCATCTTTTAGATCATGAGATTTTGACCAAATGTATTAAACAACAAGAGAAACAGAGCGCCCATACAGCCACAATAAACTTTATAACCTATAAGTGTAAATTGATGGAAACATGATGCGATTAATTTACTACCTCAGATGTGGCCACAAAACACCTTTGTCATCGCTCGCCAAAAACCTTGTTAACTCCGTCTGAGAATGATTTTAGAAAATTTTAAGTGTCAAATCATATATAAAGCCAAAATACCACCTCTAATGACAAATTGTTTAATTATTGGGAAAAAAAGACCTTTACCCTCTAACTTTTTTTTTTTTTTTTTTTTTTTTTAGTGCTTAGTGGTGTGCTGTGGGATTTTTTTACTTATCAAAACTGTGCCACGGCAGAAAAAATGTTGGGAAACACCGCTCACGTCCAGTACAGACACGTTGTAAGTCGCCGCTGAGTGCCATTTCATCCGAATCTTTCTCCTTCAGCACGAAGATCATCTCCGCACTGGACTCTGAAGCCTGCTCACCATAGAAGAGCCCATGCAGAGGAAAGACACTCTCTCTCAGCGCTTCTCCTCTGCGGCCATCCGGCGACGGACAATAGCAAATTTCCACTTCTAATTGAGCAAATTTCCGCAATGTTTGTTGCAAACAAGGCACCCCTGCGTGCCTTGGACAAGCACAGTGAGTGCGTTGCTTGCCTGCGTTGTGGTCACACTGAGGCAGCGTTTGGGCTGGACTGCTCTCATTGCAAGAGCATGAGTCTCGCCTCGCTATACTCACGGATTGCTTTGGAGGAAGAAACAGCAGAGTCAGAGGGCTGAGCAGACAGGCTTGAGCAAGCTCATGCCAGCACAAGGCCTGCGTGCCATGCTCTTAATTGGCTCGTGTCCACTCTTCTGCTTCCACTGCTCTCACGCCCATTGATAGTGCCAATCAAAGGGGCTACGAGAAGGTCAGGGGCTGACTTAACCAATAAGTGGTTGCTTAGGGCCCCGGGGGATCGGGTGGCCCTTCTGATATTGGTGAAACATATTTGCAGCGTTGAGCAATGTAGCCAATCACAGACCTAACTGTTGATTTTTTTGAACGCAATGACCAGAAGTTTTTTAAGAATCCACTCACCAATCAAAATGCAGAGTTTTTGTCAAGTGCTGAGTTCTGCAAGTTTGGGAATCTTTTCATTATAACAAAGTGTAGATACAATGTAATTAAGAGATTGATTGTGCAGTGTAGAGAGCTTATTAACGGAATGTCGTGAGATTGCAATGAACTGAAGTTAGTGACAGCTTTTAGTGATTATATATGAGGGAGAACTCTTTGCACACATTCTAGGCCAGGCATCCTCAAATCTGGCCCACTCCTGCAGAGTTTAGCTCTAACCCTAATCAAACACACCTGAGCATGCTAATCAGAGTCTTCAAGATCATAAGAAAATCACAGGTAGGTGAGTTTGATCAGGGTTGGAGCTAAACTCTGCAGCAGATTGGCCCTCCTGGGAAAGATTTGAGGAACCCTGTTCTAGGCTGTATAATACTGTCTGACTGTCTCAGAACAGAGATATTCACCTCAGTAAATGAAGCATTGTGTTTCAAGTCACAATTTTATTTATCTTGATGTTTCAAAATGATTCTCTTGTGTGATTTTCCTAAGTGCGCCAGCGCGAACTGCATGTTTCTCTGCAAACCCTATCGTATGCCTGAATATAGAATAGAAAGAAAGATAGAACAGAAAAAATATAATGCTAGATAATGCTAGTGTTAGAAGGATATTATTTATAATAATAAAAAGAAAATGAGTAGAAATAATAGAAAAGAATAGAGAATGCTGTTACGGGGCAAACAAGACGTGAGACGTGCGGATCCATATGCAAGCTTTATTTAAACAGACGTGGTCAACAAACACAGGCAGGGTCAGTACACAGCAAACAGACATAGACGAGGCAAGACAAAGAGTAATCCTAGGGCAAGAGTGGGTCGACGATCGGCTTACAATATCCAATAGGGCAAGGCAGAGAGATAATCCAGGTACACGAGCAATAATCCAAGAGAGGTGCAAACAGAGTCCGAATGGCAAGGCAAAGGGTAAATCCAGGAAACACGGGCAGGAATCAAAACACGAGAAATCAGGCAAGGCAAGACTATGACAAACTACTAAGTGGGCTCCATAGAGTAGCTATTGCTAGGAGAGTGATAAACGCTATACAAGACTCAGCAATGAGGGAGAGAAAGTCCATGGCTTAAGTAAGGCGTGTAATCAGTGCAATCAGCTGTGAGATTAGGGCAATGTGAGACTGGTGACAGCTGTGTGTCGTCAGTGCAATGGATGATGGGAATTGTAGTTTAAGGTGACGTGCAACAGTTAGTGTAGTGCAAGAGTCCATGTGGTGAGCGAGTGACCTCTGATGGTGAGTTAATGGAAGTTCATGGACCAGATTCGTGACAAATGCTAGTGTTAAAGGTTCTTTTTTCTTTTTAAATAAAACAAGTTGTTAGAACAGAAATAGAATAGAGAGTGCAAATGTTGGAGGGTCAAGTTTTTTGTAATTAAAAAAACAGTAGATAAAATTAGAATTAGCATTAGAATAGAGAGTGCTAGAGTTAGAGGGTCAAATGAAGATGGAAGAGATGTGTTTTCAGCTGTTTCTTGAAGGTGGCTAAGGAGTTGGGCAGGTCATTCCACCAGGAGGGAACAGTTAATGTAAAAGTCCATGAAAGTTTGATCATAGGTAGAATGCAAAATGTTTCAATACAAGCATTTCAGTCAAATGTAATTTATGCAATATTTCAAACCTTTAACCCACTTGGGAAAATCAACCCATGGCAACAGTTTAAAAGTAGCCTAATTCCGTGGAAAAAACACAGACTTGGCAACTCTGCATCCAACAAGAGCTGCAAGAGTCATATTTGACTGATCAAATGTCGAGAATAAGGAGAGGTGACTGACAAGACCATGCTGGAGTATTTGCTGCTCAACAGATCCTAAGCTCATTGACAAATATCTGGTCTTGTAAGATGTGCTCCCTTTACACAGAGTGCATGCGATTGCAAAATTGGAAGTGAAATTAAACAGCGCAAATACTCATTGAAAACATTTTATTACTTTTTACTTGATGGCTATACACCACTTGACTGAGTCATTAAATCAACAGTGAAATTGAAAACGCTACATAAATGTGATTCAGAAACATATGAAGCCAGCATGAACGCATGAAGAGTCTCTGAGACACTGGCTCACGCTTTTGAAACGAGCATGAATTTTTAAACGCACTAAACTAGACCTTTCCTTTTCATTGTCTCTGATGTCTTCATTTGCCATGGGCTCGTCTATCAAACGCTGCTGTGTTTGTTGTGTCTGGCTTCACAGTGGCCTGATGACAGCGGGAATGAGCTTTGGAAACTCTGATGTGCTGGTCAGAAACCTCTTAACATCACGCTGATGAACCGTATCACTGACTGTCAGGATCCCCGAAGCTCCAGGGAAGATGAAGAAGAAGATCCATAACTGGAGGTTCTTCACTAATCCACTTGGTGGGGACAGAGACAGAAACACAGTCATGTCTATACGTTCATGAGCAGCACTGATTTCATTTACATCGCAAATGAAGCGAGGGGTTTTTCCAGCAGAAATGAATGCCAGTAGAAAACATCTGAGGGATATTTGGCCTCTTAGAAAATGAATGATTCTCATTAGTCTCTCGTTACTTTATTGAGTGTCAGTGTCATTTTCTTTCACAGTTTTTTTCAATTGCTTACACACACAATCTTTACTTGTCACACAATTTCTGAAAGCTGACACTCAAACACAGGAACCACACACAAAATCTGCAAAACCATACGCTATTTCTCAGAATTTGGCTTAGTTTTCAATTTCATAAAACACTTTTTGCAAAACACAACACACAGTTCTCTATGTAACACACTAAACACAACCAATCAAAATGCCACACTAATTCATCAGTGCCTCACACTAACTCCTCACCTGTGCAAACACTCTTTGCTTTATTTAACACCAACCAATCATGACTTTAGAATAGGCCTATAAATAGGCCAAAGGTCAAGTTATAGGTTTTGAACAATGGCTGAAAACAATGCAGACAGAGCCAGAGTTTGAATTAGAGGAGGAGGAGTTGCAAGGGGAGGAAGAGGATGAGTCAGATGGGGAAGAGGAGGAGGACAAAGAACAGGAACAAGAAGAGTGGTCTCTGATGAGATTAGAGCTACTGTCATTGATCATGTGATCAGCCACGGCTTAACGATGACAGAGGCTGGACAGACAGTCCAGCCTAATTTGAGTCGATTTACAGTGGTGGGTATAATTCACACCTTTAGAAATGAGAACAGGTATGTAACAGTCTACTGTAATGTACACATTCTAATGTACCCATAACAGCTATTTCAGCATAACATATGGTATACTATAAAACATATATTTTAGCATCCATTTACATACCGCAGTGCATTGCATGACTGGTCACAGTCTGGTGGGTTATCACACTGCACAACAGTACAGCTGACTGTAAGAAGACATTCTTACTATGTTGTATAAAATCGTATATTATGTTACAATTTGTTACAGTTGAACCTTATTCAAAATTATGTTTGGTTTCTGTCCAACTACACATGGTTAATATATTTCTTTTCTTTCGTACTGTGTGTAATACTGTATTCACAACCACAAATGCTTACAGTAAATAAATAAATAAATAAATAAATAGTTTGGTTTCAATCTTGCTTTTGTATTTACCGTGAATTTTGCAACATCTCTCTGCCAATTACTTTCAGTTTTGTACAGAAATGAACATAGGAGCTCATGAAAGAAGAGCTTTAGGTTTTGAATTACTGTGTATGATACAGCCAAAAATATAATATTATGGGAAAAGTGTTTGCAATGTAAGACGAATGTTTGCTTTTGAGATGTGTTTGTGATATTTTGAATGCAGTGTGTCATTTTGCAAGAGATGCAAGGCATTTTGCATTTTGTGTGTGCAGTTCTTGTATTTGTGCATGTGTAAAGTTTTGAAAAAAAGAGGCAAAGTTATGAAAATGTGTGTAAGCAGTTAAGAAAACTATATTTATCCAGTACAACAAATCAGCATGATTAGTTTTCTGGAAGCAAAATACAATTTCTCATATCTTTCTTTTGATTTTAGGGTGAAATATGACCTGGACAAGATTCTTGACAGGTTTTGAGAGGTTCACCCTACAACTTTTCTCAGCTTTGTTTAAATGACAGACTAAAAGTGATTTTGGATGGGTTTAGGCCGGTCATCATAACAATGTCAATCTCCTCCAGAGATCATCAGGAACTAAATATGTTTAAGTGTCTCACGAGCAAAGAAATCATATGATGGAAGCAGATGAACCTCCTGATTTTAGATTCTCTTTCTGTCCAGTTCTGCTGGTCTGTTCAGTTGAGTGTTGGTATGTTTTGATCAGTGTATGTCTTTATTAGATTTAATTAACTTTACTGTGTTCATCAGTTTTGATCTTTTTTTCTGGTGGCATTTTTTTTTGAACTCGCTTCATAAATATTACTGTAAATTAGGATTGGTGGTTGTACTTGACCTTGTCAAACTGGTTTTGAGTGGAACGAGTGTGTGATTCATTAAGTTCACTTATAAATACAAATATCATCTTCATGTACATGCATGGCGTCTGTTCTTTAGAGAAACACTAAAGGAGGATTTTGAAGACTCTTGTTTCCAAAGAGTAGCCCAAATGACTTCTTATATTCATAGGGTTCTCAGCTCTGGCCCTCGAGATCCATTTTCCTGCAGAGTTTAGCTCCAGCCCTGCTCAAACACACCTGAACGAGCTCATCAAGGTCTCCAGGATCACTAGAGAGCTACAGGCAGGTGAGTTTGATCTGGTTGGAGCTAAACTCTGCTGTTCTCTGAGTTGAGAAGCCCTGATTTAGATGTGTGTGAGGAGGAGTTTGTTGAGCTCTTCACCTCCAGCCCTGTTCAGACTTCCTGATGTGGGATGTTTTTTTCTGCTGAAGTGTCACCAACCAGACTGTAGTATTATTAGCTCATATTACCTCAAAATAATAAAAGCATTTCCCATCTGAAAAAAGTGCAGTAAAATACACTTTATTTCAGTACACGTATACACTTCCATAATGTACTTAAAGTGGTCTTCCATGCACTAATTTTGTACTTAATATAATAAAAATGATTCTTTAGTACTTTTTAAGATAATCTCAAGAGCATCTAAGTGTACTCAACTGTGCTATTTTGAGACACCATGAATATGAACTAAAATGTGGCTTTTCTCTGTATTAAAAAATGTATTTAGTTACCACTTGTAGTACAAATGAAACCATCTTTCATACACTTTTAAAATATACACATCATACATAGAAAATAAATGTATCTATAATGTATTGCCCGTATATTTTTTATAGATTAAATAATTCATTTCAAATGTATTGTAATTAATATTCCTTTTATATGATATACTTAACTACATGTTCATGGTGTCTTTAAATAGTACAATCAAGTACACTATCACTATGTCATTAGGAGCATTTTTTTTCCCCACATTAAAATATAGCACTTCAAGTACTTTATGTTAAACGTATACTTATTGTTAAATTGTGAATTTTGGTACACATCTAAACACATATGAATGAATAATCCAATCATGTGCTATTAGTGCATTTATAGTGGCCTAAGCACAGTAACCTATAGAGATTTACTTAAGTAATACATTTCTACTGTATATTTCATGAAAATCCAAATAGAACTTAGTGATAGTGTAGCATTTGGACCAATCAGACACACAATTTTGGATTTGATTTAACAAATCAATTAGTTATTAGTTTAACAAATGGTCACAGACCCCCCCACCCAATACACGTACTGGTGCTGGTATGTCTGTCAATGACTCCAGGCCCCTGGTGTCATGGCAACCGATCTGATAACACTTGTTTTATTGCTCAAAGGAATGCGGGTAGAGCAACACTTCCTCTTAGGAAAGACACATTACGCCATAAAAATGGAATCTTCTCTAATTAATTCATAGAAAAACCTTTCTTTGAATGAACACACATATCTTCAGGTCATTGTGTATATTATTACTGTTATTGTATATGTTTTTGTGTACTGTACATTGTTTTATGCATGCTTATGATAGATCACTAGTTAATATCACTTTAACTGTAACATGTTTGGTCTCTATCAATTCGTCTTCGGATGATCTAATTGAGAGTGAATATTACATGTTGATACCTATGCAACATATTAGTGTCCTAAGAATCTTTAGTAGTTTGTGCATTAACCCAGGCGAATTACATATGCAAATTACCATGTTCAGAGACAAAGAGTCGTAAAACTTTCCCTCCAAAAATTCAAGACACGATTGGCTCTTTGACACCCCAGAGGTGTGACCTCTATAGCAGATAAAGGTCTCACATCAGTGACACACCCAGTCGGCAGATCTTTTTGATCCTGAGAAGATGAGGACGTTAGCTAGGACTCTTCTGGACCCTTAAGTTTTGAGCCAGGCCTTGCGGCCTTGACTTTCCATTCAACCAAGGATCCTCGGATCTCAGCAGATCTCTTTCTTAGCTCTTTTTCCCTTTCTACCTGGGAAGAAACTCCCAATTACCACCGAGCCAGAATAACATCTTTTGGAGTTCATCACCCTTCAAACCCGGAAGAACTTGAAGAACTCCAACACCACCAAACCTTCAAACCATCAGAACTTTCATCCGAGACTGCATCGACCAAGGCAATGCAAGTATCGTACATTTAACTAAACGAAATAGAGGTTTAGTATAAGTTATAGACCCCGTTATAAACGGCGCTTATGGTTTTACTCAGGTGGTTAACTGACTCTTTCCATAACTGCATTCTCTGGTTTCTCTAATGGCTTCATTCACCCACTTTAGCTCCCCTTTGTATGTACGCATGAGTGTATGTTTATTCGTTAGTTTGTTTAGATATGTGTGTTAGCATTTAGTTAATAAAAGTTGTGTGCACAAATTACATGAGTTTCTGGTTCTGCCTTGCAAATTAAATGTCTCTTTACGATTTTGACCCTAGCTACATGCTCTAATGCATTACAGTTTTTTACAAATGCTTACACACTAAAATTAAAAATAACACACAATTAGTGAAACCTGACACTCAAGGAGCAAAACTTCAGCTCAAATCTGCACAACTATAGCCTAAGCACATTCTCAGCCTCACACTTTTTGCAAAACACTACACACATTGTTTTGCAAGACACTAAACACACTTCTCTATATTAGACACAGAAATCTAACATGTTGTCACTTCTTTGCCATTTTAAGGCACTGCTTTCCAAAATAGTACACATATGAACCAACTGATCAAACAGGCCATCAGGTGTGCAGACACTTAGGCTACGTTCACACTGTCAGTTTTTGGGATTGACAACCGCATTTTCTTTACAGGTGTGAGTCTCGAAATGTCTCGTTCACACAGCAGCTTACAGTTGTGTTTAGAATGCGGTCTGTATGAACGTGCAACGGGAGTCAAGCCCGTATTCCTTACCAGTAACCATAGCGACAGTGACCAACGTAAAATCAAAGATGGCGACGTCCATAAAACTGAAAGTCTTATCACTTTCTGACACGACAAGAGTACAATCGAGCCGCGAGTTCATTTGTTAAATCTTCATTAACCGACGGCAGCTTTTAAATTTGAGTGGAGAGCGGAACATCTGAATCGCACGGACGCGCGCAGAACACAAAACTGACGGGAGCGGCTCCAGTGGAAAATTGACCGGATCTAAAAAATTCAGATGTCACACAGCTCATTTCTCTGTCACTGTAAGTTACCGAAAACACATGAAAACACGAAACACACGGTAGAGGCGCATTTGTGAGGCAGAGCGGCTCTCTCGTGCGCTGTATGACCTGACAGACAACTAGTTGTCCAGTCCTGTTCCGTTCACACAGCACGTGTGTTCCGAGAATGCGGTTGTGAGTCCTGAAAATTTACAGGTGTGAGTTCGGTTACAGAATGCTGTTGTCACACCCGTAAATAACCGAACTGTGTGTGAACGTAACCGTATTAAGGACTCAAATACAGGACTGACAACCGTATTCTGCTGCTGTGTGAACGTGGCCTTAGGTGCTTAACTGTAAACTCAACAATCAAGGTGTAAGCACTATAAAAAGGCAACAGGTGAATTTTTGTCATCAACAAAAATGAAAGGCAGTGGTGCAGGAAGAGGAATAAGGAGAAACATCTTTGGCCACAGAGCTATTTTGAATGTCCTGGGTCAACGTGGTGGTAACATCACAATATATGCTGCAATCACGCAGAATGGGGTCCTCCATGGGGGCATGCCAAAATATCTCCTTACAACACCGACCGCATACTCACGTTTTTAAACAGACTAAGTATTGGACAGACTAGGTATTAGACTAATGCAACCAGAAACTGGTTCCATTATTCCAGTACCTCCCACAACACTCTCCCTTCCTTTCCTTTTTCCCTTCTGCATGGGAGTCGAAGATTTATGACCTCCAACCCTATGTTATACCCCTCATTCAAGCTATGGAGGAGGCCTGTGACCTAATAGATGCAGAGTCTGGGCAAGGATGAAGTCGCCATTCGAGAAGATTCTTCCCTTGCTGTTTTGCGAGGGAGGACATTGCCTGTGATGTGGACGAAGTGGCCATATCCAGCTACATGAAGAGATGATGCTAAGGTTTTTTTTTTGTTTTTTTTTAGTTTATGTACTATACTTAAAGTTTATGTACTATATTGTATTTAGAATATGTTCTGATTTTCAGCCTAATTGCAATGATGTACTGAAGGATTTTACAATGTGGTGAGAAATAAATACTTTCATCAGTGTGCAACACTTGTCTCGTGTATTGTGTTTGGTCAATTCATGTTCTTTAACAATATCTCAAAAAAATAAAAATAAAAAAATCAAACCCAGACTGTATCATTAGAAAGGTAGAAATGTTACGCGTGTTTAAGATTGAGCACAGCAGTGTGTAAGTGGTTCAAACAGAATCCGACTGTATGAACCATGTGTGTATCATACGGTACTGAAACTGGATTTTGTTAAATTATTGTGAAGTTTTGAATAAAGTGTTTCATTTTGCAAACGATCTGAGATGTTCTGCTACTTGTATGTGTAGATGTGTGAATTGTGTGTAGTGTTTTGACAAAATGAGCCTTGTTTTTAAAATTGTGCCTAAACAATCGTAAAAAAAACTAATTTTATTTAGCTTTATGTTTTAGTTATTTTGTTTAAATTCTGCCTCGTCAACAAGCTGAAACAAAACACACTGATTTTTTTAAAGGGGTCCTAGAATGAGTTTTCAAGTTTTCCTTTCTCTTTGGACTGTTACAAGCTCTTGGTGCATAAAGAAGATCTGTAAAGTTGCAAAGACTAAAGTCTCAAATCCAAAGAGATATTCTTTATTAAAGTTAGAAGTCTGCCACACCCCCCTAAAACGGCTCGTTCAAACACACCCCCAGTTATCTACGTCAGCATTTTGGGAGATTTGCCTAACACCGCCCAAAGGAATATGCAAAGAAAGAGGGCGTTCCTTTCTCGCTGTATGTTGTCTTGTGTGCCGGCGCCATGTCATGGGGACGCTGTGTGTTTGGATGCGAAAGAAAAAGCTCTCTGTTTGGCCTCCCAAAGGAACAAATAAGAAGAGATCTGTGGCTGCGTTTTATTTTCAACACTGTCCCAGAGCAGTACAACCCAAATATTCGAGTTTGTGCTGCGCACTTCAGCGAGGATTGTTTTATGAACCTTATAACGTCGTATATACAGTATATTGAAGTGATTACATATAACATTAGTCTACACCGGACGCGAGCGGCGCGACACGACGCCACAAATGTCCGACAGAAAACTGCTGCTGCGTTATATTTATGACGTGTTGACACAAATTTCAAATGATTTTCAATGGTTGCTTTGTCGCGTCTAATGTTCACAGACTTTAGCTGTTGCGTTGCGACGAATGTCGCGTAAGGTGTAGACACCTTACCAATCTGCTACGTTCTGATCAAGTCGCGCTGGCCGAGTTGACTGATCAGCTTGGTCTTCTGCATTTTCTGGATCAGATTCGGGCTCGAATTGATAAGGTAGTACAGTCGACATTATCACCTGTTAATTGCTCAGGAGGCTGATATTCCACATATGGTAAGGGGCGTAACATTTTCGACACACGCTTAGAGTAATCGGCCAATCACAACGCACGATACAGCTGGCCAATCAGAGCACACCTCGATGATTTTCATCGGTGAATTGTGTCAAAATCGACCCGTTTCAGAAAGGCGGGGCTTAGAGGAGATAAAATAATGTAAATTATGTGAAAAATAGAGCGTTTTTTTTTTAATTTAAACCAGGTAAACACATTGCATTAAACCAAATAAACATAAAAATGATCTTTTCTCTACCCATTCTATGACCCCTTTAATGATATTTTATTTCTGATAACATTTATTTCAAGTAACAAAGATTTTTTTTTAAATAGTTTTAGTTAACTATAATAACCCTGACTGAGTAGCCTTAATCATGCTGCCTCTCAAGTCTGTGTCCCTTCGAACACAAACGCTGCTTATGAAGTCATCAGCTTAACACGTTAGCCGTCTGAGATTTGGGACGCAGCCTCGTAAATCTGATCGTTCTGACATGATGTGAATACAGGCCACAACAGAGCCGAGCTGTAATAACAGACATCAGCAGATACATGTGTGTCATAATGCTGCTTATTTCCTTCATCAGCATGACTAAAGGAGCACAAATACAGCTCAACCAGCCCGCTATTGACACATCTGTTGTGGGCGCATTGATTATTCAAAGCTCTATTTAAGGGAGATTACTCTTCTGAAGGATCAAAGCGTTGCGTATGATCAGCGTAGACATCATGAATTAGGGCCAGGTGCGCAGAGCATGAATTATGCAGCAGTGGCTATATTGGATTACACATGGCAGACGATATGCTGGCTGCAGCACTTTATAATGCCAAGTTCCTCAGCAGAGCGCGGTCATCTTCACAGATGGCACGGCACTAAATCTCCTCCTGTCACCCAAGAACTGGGCTTGATGGATGTAGTCTCTTGGAGGGCCGGTTCAGGACCGGTGTCATGTGAAAGTGTTCAGATTGATGAGCAGGACTCTCTTCCCGCATCCTGAGGAACCTGAGGGTCTGAGAAGTGTGGGAAAAATATAAACCCTTCAGAAAAACCCAGTGTCAGGATGTTCCTTCAGTGACCATTTACTTCATAGCACACTGTGTGATGAGATCACATGACTGAAGTGAAAGCATCAAGAAATGGACGTTCTGTAGAGACGTTTAGTGCTTTTAACTCAACTTTGAAGATGACAGAATAATCTGCCGCTGATTCTTGAGTCAAAACATTTTCCACAGTTTTACTTCATTCCTTCTTTAAAATTATAAATCAGAGGTGATCTCTAGGATGTTACAAATGTAACATTTAAATTGATTTTGAAAATTCTAAAATTATATATATTTGATATTTTATTTTATAATTATATATATTTTATAATTATATATTTAAAAATAAATGTTTACTAAATGTATCATTTACTATGTAGAGGTCTAAATTTAAAAAATATAACTCTGTTATAAGATTTAATGTTATGATAAAAAATAAAAAATAAAAAAATTAATTGAATATAGAATTTCCATCCATTTTGGATTACACAGTTTTAATGCAAACAAACTTGTTAATAAACTATTAAACTAAGTATTTCATTTGATTCAACATCATTTTTCAGAATGTATTTATTTATTCAGATCGCTTAGAATCAGCATAAATCTAAATCTAAATATGAACATGCTTTAGATTAGGAACAGGCAATATTCAATTAGTTAAAATGGATGAGATTTAAATGGATAAATTAGATTTATTGACAAATATGTACATTTTTGTGTTACAATGTATTTAAAACAGTTTTGTGGTCATTGTGTATATAAAACACATTCAGTTTAATAGTAGGCCTACTATTACAGAAATCTGACCTGTTTAATTTATGCATGACTGACAAATATTCATCACATTAAGTTAGGTTATGTTAAAGCGGTGTAGAAAACTGTATATGCAATTTAAATTCAAGACTCTTAAATTTAGATCTAAATATTTTTTTGACTGAACATTCATCAGAAATTCACTGAAAAGAAACGAGCAGCATACGGGACGGCGAGCAAATGATATCAGAAGCATAATGATGAATGCCTTCAGTACCTCTGAGTAAATGACAAAATAAACAGCTTCTTCTCCAGCCCACTGAGCGTTTAACGGCACTGTCACGAACAGCCCAATACAGACGAGTCTTTCATCTGATCTGTGTTTCATCATCATTTCATCTGAAGCACACATTAATGGCCCTCCACAGTGAAATGCACTGGGGTGATCCAGCAGCGGCATAAAGCTGCCATGACTCCTTATATCATAAGAGTGACAGATGATCTGTCAGCAGCAGAACAGCTCTATACGCGCACAGCTGCCTCGCCGCTGCAGGAGGAAGTGTGCTGAGGATAATAAGAGCGACTGAGCGCTCAAGTGTGGATACGTTTCAATTTGAAAAATCCCATCAGATAGCATGATTACAGTCCATTTGCTGTCCGAGGCTCCTGATTGGCCATGCTAATGGAATGTAAATGTATGTAAATGAGGGCCAGCTAAACTGGGCTTGGGTGTGGATCTGGATCTCAGCTTATGTTCTTACTCATGTCCACAGTCTATTTGCAGTGCACTAGAGGAGGCAATTAGAAGTAATTATAGCTATACAGTCAGCACAGTATCCTCAGCGTCCTCCAGCAGTCACAAGCCACTGAAAATCTCCTCAAATACACCAGATGCGAGATACAAGATTATACAGAAAGTTAGCCTTGACTTGTTTTAGTTACCATGTCAACGTTCTCTTTAATTAGAAGAGCAGGCACCGAAGATGCTGGAATCCTACTGTGCTTCTTCTGCCCTAAAAATATATCTCAATCATGCACTGCTGCTGAAGCGCACAGACACGCATCTGTCCAGCACTAAGGCAGTTTGTGTTTTGGATCATAACTCTGGAACCTTAAGGGATGAACCCTGGAGTCAAACCCTACCTATCAGCTCAAAATACCCCACAGATCAGATTGTATCATTTTAAAAATGCCTCTTTTGAGTGGAAGCAGAAACAGGCTGTTTTTCGTGCATGACTCTTTAAATGCAAATGAGCTGCTGATCCCCACCCCCTTTTCCAGAATAGGGCTGTGCCTTTACAGCTCGTTCCTCAGATACTCTGCTAAACAACATCTGTTTGGTTTTGATTATCATATCTGTCACATTGAAATCATGCGTTTTAAAGCCATATTAGATTAAACTTCTGATATATTCAGAGTGCACAGAAAGCAGCTGTCACACAGTATGTGAGTACTAAACTAAGCTCTCTTTCGTGTCTTATTGAGCTTAAACTGTCCAATACACACGTTTATATTAAAAACACACATAAGCTACAAAAACAGTCAATTATGCCTGTGAGGGTAAACAGCTGGGAAAGAAATGGCATGTTTATATTAGATCTGTGTGGCAGCAGCATAATATACAGTAAATAAATCAATAATCCACTGCTGTCCTGTCTGCTCTGAGACTCTAAATAGTGTTCTGTGCCCGTCAGTGCAGGTAAAGACAGAACAGTTAGCATGCTTTACTCCAACTTTCGCCATGATGGTAGAACTGGTACAGTGTTGTCACTTGTGAAAACTCAATGGCGGTGCCGTGGGTGGAAACTTGCAGATTAAGGGGCGGTAATATTATAATAACATCCCCTTTCTACGTCACAAGGGAACAAAATCTGAGTGGCTCGTTTTTTCACAAGCTTCCACAGAGAGGCTTACCAAAATAAAGTTACTGGGTTGTTCTTTTTCACATTTTCTGGTTTGGTAGATGTACCAGAGATTATAGCACTTAAACACAGAAAAAGTCAGATTTTCATGATATGTCACCTTTAAAGGTACGTATAAGTACCTAAAAGGTGCAAAAATGTACCTTTTGTAAAGGTACCACCCCAGAGACAGCGTTTGTACTTTTTTTTTTCTATGAGTGTATAGTGCTGGCAAAAAGTTATCAACACTTGATGAGTTGAATTTTGAAGATATTAGCAAGTTAATTTATTAAGCGATGGCAACTCATTTTAACGAATAGACTTACTGTCTATCTGGTAAACGAAATGTGGAAACTTAAAGAAAGATGATACACAGACAACAGGACATTTTGAGGACACACCGCAGCTTTTGTCAAATTACCCCCTATAGTGGGCCATACAGCTGAAAACACAGAAACCGTATGACTGATGAATCTGAAAGTTGGTACACATCTTCTTTGGTGGATGTCCTAACATATCCTCAAATATGACTCAAAAAGCATAGTCATCAGCTGCTAATAACTGCCGATATAAATGAACTACCATTATGAAAATTAAAAACATTGTCAAAATGAGTATGTGTACCTATTCTTGTGAAAATCAACCACAAGCTGGTGCTATAATTAGCAACCTTACATTTTTTTCCACTAATAACTCCACAACCATGTGTGATAAAATAAAAATGCTTGCTTCTTCTGAATCCCTTCATTACACCCTAACATGTATGGCCCATTATGACTAACGTGTATATGTTGTGTACGGAAAACTTCAAACTTCTCAAAACTTTGTAAATATAGAGAAATAACTATCAGTGAAGATTCAAGATGAGCCTTGCTGTAAAGAACACGTTATAAGATACATATATGCACGGGTATATTTGTAGCAATAGTCAAAAATACATTGTATGTGTCAAAATTATCGATTTTTCTTTTATGGCAAAAATCATTAGGATATTAAGTAAAGACCATGTTCCATCAATATATTTTGTAAATTTACTACTGTAAATATACTGTAAGGAGTGAATTTATTTCCTTCTAAAATTAATACTTAGGTCAAAACTCAGGAACTCTCGCAAAGACAGATGCCATGCAATAAAGCCATAAAACGAATCTGGAAAAGAGATCTCCAAAGACAACAAACAGCACCGATCTCCTTGCTCATTTACGACCCCCTTCTCCCCCCTGCCATCTCTGCCTCTCCCTTTTACCCCAAGAGGGTTACACTCAAATAATACATATGCCACAAGTGTTATATCTTGTGAATGTTGTTTTTCCCTTTCATGTTTGGTATCATTTTAAAGGTCTCTGTGCGATTGGTAAACTGGTCTCAATTTCACAGTAGTCATTTGTATTATGAGAAAGATTGAAAACTTTTGTAGAATTGTGTTCTGCTGAGGAGGGGGTGTGTCCCCCTTTAGGGGTCTGCGGGAATGTTTATCCATCTTCATCCAGATGCGACCCTGGAGCACTAAAACCAAAAATACCAAAAGGTCTTTTATGTTTTTACAACTGATCTGAAGCTGTGTTATCTGGGTATATAAGGGAGGTGACAAAACACTACTTTGCGATTCTGTAGCCAGAAAGCCCGTAGTGTGGTGTGTGCTCTTACACTCCATACTATGTATTTTCTAAAGGTCAGGTATACATCTTACTCTTAGATTCATCTTTGAGAATTTGATGGTATGTATTTGTTTGAACTGGAACTGAATTTAATTCTGAATTGGCTTCTAATTGTTTCATTATGTAATTGGCATGATACAGCTTTACCTGACTAATAATAAATTGTTATATTTGATTTATTCTGATCTCTTCTGAAATCATTTTTCAAGTAGATTATTGTGTAGGGGTATTTCCACAAATCTGAGTTCAGGACAGATTACGCCAAAGCACCCATGGATGAGCCGTGGGGACCGCCATGAGGGAGACTTTGGACCTCTGACTGTCACTGGCTTAACACGGTGTAGCTCTCGTGGTTATAGGAAAAAATACACTTTTTGTTATGAGTATGCAGGCGCAGCTCACTTAAAGGTATTATAACCGCTCTGCACCCTCTGAGTAAGTTCAGAACTGACGAGTTTGTGCCGTGCGTTTACAGTTGGCCGAGTGAATTGCTAAGCGATGCCTAGTCCCTAATGAACGAATAATTGAAAGTATGGGATTTCCAGAATAATCAAATATCTAAATTAATGTACAATCGATATCTGTGATCAGTTTTTAATTAAGAATATTGCCTAAATTTAACGATCACTTGAAATTGGAGTCAGATTAAGCACGGAGCTAAACTAAATTGAAACTAAATCCAGATAAATTCAGGGGCGCAAATAAAAGACCGAACATGCATTAAACCTTCGACCAGGCCACTGGATTCCGCTATTTGGACTAGCGGGAGCAGTATTACAATATCAAAACGTAATTTTTGATTAGTAATATGCATTCATTTGGACAACTTTAAAGGCAATTTTCTCAATATTTAGATTTTTTTGGCACCCTCAGATTTTCAAATAGTTGTATCTCGGCCAAATATTGTACTATCCTAAGAAACAATACATCAATGGAAAGCTTATTTATTTATATCAGCTGATGTATAGATCTCTATTAAAAAAAAAAGACCCTTATGACTGATTTTGTGGCCCTGGGTCACATTTCATTTAGATGGGTAATCATTCACATGGACCCTGACAATATATATATTGTATATCTGAGTTTTTATTTCAAGGGAAACAGTTTTACACTGTGTTAGAAACTCAAAATAATCAACTACCGAACACCAAACTCAAGTCTCAATTCAGTCGGCCACTCCAACCCGCATACAACAGTTCTGCCTGCAAACAAGAGAAACACTGACGGACAGATGTCTTTATCACATTATAAGATCCCAGAGTGATCTTATTTACAGTTATTTACAGTCTCTGTATGGTGAAACTGAATCATTATTGAAGCTCAGCACTGAAATATCACACATGAGTGAAACACCATCATTCATAGAAATGTTCAGGTGACTGCATGTGAAAATCTGCTTTATTATTGAATTATTATTATTATCATATCGTTATATGTTGGTCTTTCTGTGTCTTTTGAGGAAATTTAAAATATGTAGTTTTTTATGGTGAGTACTGCTGCAGAAATTAGTTATGAGATTCATCCACACAGATCACTATACAAATATTACAATATTTTAATATCACTGAGACACTATCATAGTTAGAATAATTTATTTTATACTTTCTGTTTTCATTTCGGTCTTATTTAAAGTTTTAGTAATTTTGTAGTTTTTTCTTTTTTTTGAATGAATGAGTTTTTTCTCTGTCATTTTTATTCATTTTTTAAATATGAGCTATATAGTTTATATAAATTTTTATTTTAGTTTGTTATTTTAGTACATCAAGTTATATTGAATGTTAATGAGAAATGTGTTTGGTAGCTAACTAAAATAAAATAAAAAAACTTGACTTTTTTATATTGTATTTCAGTTATTGTTTATTTTATTTCAAGTAAACTTTTTTATGGCTTTAGTTTTAGTGAATAACTCTGTTTACACCTGGTCACTTCATGTGTTTTCTCTGATCAGAGAGCTATCCAGTCATGAAAAGACCAGGTGTAAATGTCCTCCGGACAAGTGTAAATGCATCTGGTTATTAAAAACACAGTAACACATGTACATCTTACTCCTCCCAAAATGTTAAAACAATAGACGTGTGAGTCTATATTTATATATCTAGGTATATATTTTTTCCCGCATATTTTCCAGTGCTGATGCCGCTCACTCTCCTGTTGTGGTTTTTGATCTTGAAATTAGCTGATGATCAATAAAATGCAGTGCATATCTGTTGATTTCGGTGACTTGAACTCCATTAAATTTGTATATAGGGTGAAAACTGAAGATCGGATTTATATCTGTTTTGCAGAGACACATTTATGTGGCCAGGTGTAAATGGAACCGTTTTAACAAATCAGATAGACATCAGATCAGAGAAAATGCATAGTGACCAAGGTGTAAACAGGCATCCTGAGCTGTGACGTCACAAATATGAATGATTACATTAAGAGCCTCCAAACAATAAAACCTACACTAAAACATCTACCATAGTACAATGAAATGTTGCATTCAAAAAACTGATTTTGTTGAAATACACAGCTGTTTCTGAATAACTGTCAAAGATGCTTTCTGAAAGCAGATGGTGTAGTAATGAAATCTACCACTAGCAGAGTTTAAAGTCACTGTAGCCAACTGTTCGTTTGCGTTAAAGAGTTAGCTGAACGGCTGATCTTTACTGTATGGATCCAGAGAGATAAGCATCCATCATAAATCTGAAATCAATAACAGATGGACACCAGCACAACACTGCACTGGAGGAGGTTTCCTTCTGACATAACTGCAGTGACGACCTAGAAATGGTGTGTTTGAAATATAATAAAAACGAGATTTCCCAGCAAGTTTCCCAGTGAGACTCAACAGAAACGACTGATGTGTGTGTGTGTGTGTGTGTGTGTGAATGGCTCCAGGCAGGTAGATTCATCTCTTCAGTTTTGACTGACAGTCTCTTTAAGGCCATAAGCATCACACTGAAGGAGCACTGGACAGCTGCAAAGACATCTGAAGAAACACGTCAACATGTCTGAATGTGTTATCATTAAACGTGTCATAATAACCTGTCACATCTCTGCAATACTTTTTCTTAAGCATGCTTTTCAAGAGAGTACGGATTATGAAATAACAGATTTTGAACATTATTGAATGTCATGTTTTCAGACTGGGATTTAAGTCCATCATTTTACATAATTTCATAATGACTTCTGTTGTCTTTGAAATATAAAGTGTGCTGCTGAATGAACTGACAAGCATTTATAATGAACTAAAATATACTTGTAATTTCTATTGAAACTTGTATGTCATGTATTTAAATATATCTGTAATTACACATTTGTAATGATGATGTTACATTTTAATACACTCAAAATATACTATAATACTAACTTAAAATGTAATATCAAATATCAACATACTGCACTTACAATTATAAGTGTATTTCTTTAAAGCAAAACAAAATATGATTAAAAAAAGTAAAACTTTTATTTTGACATTTTTAGAAAGTGTAAAGTGTGCTTAAGTGTCTTAGAAACAATCATGAAAGTGTGCTCTTTATGTGCATCTAAGCGGTTTTTATTTCATTAATATTAGATTATCTGCAATTACAGTTTTTAATAAAATATACTTTTAAGATTTAAAGTACACTAAAAGTGCACGTTCAGTAGCCAACAATTAGACTTAGTTGAGCTCCAGACGTATTGAGTTTTAAATGGTATAGAGTAAACCTGTATGAACATAGGCCTACTAGCAGCTTGAGGGTTAAAAATATTAATCTACTAAACAATTTACTAATGTAAATGATTAATTATTTAGAAATTTGCAGAGAACACTTTTAAATGAATACTTGTTCATTAAACATAACATCTGTTATTCTTTTACTTGATCTAAACTGGTAATCATTACAATTATTAAAATGAAGGCGCTTAAACGTTTTCTTCCAAACGGTTGCGTCGACTCAAACACTGAAGTGAATGTGTGTGTGCTGATATGAAATCAGGTTTCATTTACCCTGACGGGAAGCATATTTACACTGTCTAAAGCATTCAGACACTCATCTGGACTCAGACTAGAATAAGCTGGTCTAAACGACAATCCTGCTGTCTGTCTGTTTTCTGGTCCATTTTCCAATGCATTTTGATTGAAATCAGAGTTTGTGTACAGTGGTTTATGGCGTACACTTTTCTGAAGCATTATCTGAAATCTCGACACAGCAAATGAATTAGAAAAATACTTCCAGAGGCAAGACGCTGAAAAAGTGGTATCACAGAGGAACATCCAAGCTTTCTCTGTGACTTCTTACTCTAAATGCCTTTCAAAGTAGATTCTCAAAGAGCTTTACATAGCCAATTAACAATGCAAACATGGCAAACTAATATAAACACATACAATACAAACCAAACCAAGTCCTGAGCTCCACTCTAAGGTGATATAATGTGAGCCTGTCCTTGAGCTCATCCTCACACACACACACCTTGGTCTTGGAAAGAGCATAAAGTCACTGTCCACCTGGGGTCCTGAAGAGCGATCTGCAAAAACAGCCTCCCAAAAGCCCAGAATTGGTGCTAGAAACATTTGTCAGGTTGTCGGCTCCTTGCCGTAATGTTCTGCCGCGACAGGTGTATAACCTCAATTGCTCAGGTGACCTGATAAAAACCTGCCACGTTAAAGTCTAGGACATCTCAGAACTGCACAGCTGGTTTGTGAAAAATACACATCACATACAATAAAAAGACCCCTGCAATCACTCATTTTATCCCTTAAAAACCATATTTGTCATCAAAATGACACATTTAAATGTTTTTTCTCCATGAACATCATTTCTTTGTCTTTAAATGGCTTGAATGTAACACTACACCCTTACCTCATTTAAAGGGGTCATGAACTGCCTTTTTTATTATATTACTGTTCTCTGAGGTTCACTTATAATGTTATCAAGATTTTTGCATCAAAAAACATCATTTAGTGGTAATAAGCTATTTTCTGTCCTGTTTTTGGTTCCGCTCTGGTTGAATAGGCTTGGAGGATTGTAGACTCGGAAGTACACGCCCACTACTATGATTGGCTAATAGTTGTGTATGTTTGACAGTGTACATTCCTCATAGATGGACGCTGCTGTGATTTAGGTTAAAAATCCATAAATA
>JAFVLL020020306.1:0-119792 GCA_021397915.2 Tor tambroides | reverse complement strand
GTCTTGTAAACGCTGCTTGATCTGTGCAGATTTCTCTCCTGATTCAGACCAGACCACTTTTTCACTGGAGGAAGCGTTATTATGGATTATGGACTCGTATTTAAGTTAAAAACGTCTTAATGATGGATTTGTTTCAGCTTTTGTCTTCTCAAGATGTTAACTGATGGACTGGAGTGGTGTGGATTATTGTGATGTTTTTATCAGCTGTTTGGACTCTCATTCTGACGGCACCCATTCACTGCAGAGCATCCATTGCTGAGCATGTGATGGAATGCTGCATTTCTACAAATCTGATGGAAAAAAACTCATCCACATCTTGGATGAACCATTCCTTTAAAATGTTACACCATGATTATTTGTTCATAAGACAATATAATTAATAAAATGCTCTAATCGCTAAAAAAAAATGTATTATGATAGTCTTTAGAGCACATTGGCGTAACATGTAATACTTCTTTGTCAGGGTTATTTACCTGAGCGAAATACAGACGCATCTCCTTTCCATTGAAGTCGCTCTTATGGAGTTTGACTCGGGCCTCGGCTGCCGCCAAAGCATCTGTGAAGTTGATCCGAACTCGTCTGAAGCTTTTGAAGAACTGGAACGACGTGCCTGGATCAAACGCATGGAACAAAGCCTCGAACTGCTCCTGATGATGCAAAACAAGGAAAAACATGTCAAATAACTGGACTGGGATGAAACTAGACAATCACACTTGAATTTGATGGAGAAATATAGTAAACAGCACAATTTCATCATGAAAAACATATTACAAGAGGGTTGCGAACATCATAGAACCTACGGGTCTCAATCATGAAACTGAGTAGAACAAAAATCATTTGTAAAACCATTCTTGCATAGATTGAACTGAATGTGTCCAGTTACATAAGAATGGTTTTATGAAGAAAGAAAGAAAAAACAAACAAACAGCAAACCACCTTAGGCTGGTTTAAGGTGGTTTTCTTCAGCAGGGCACTGCTGTAGCATGCAATAAATTCAATATTTATTAAGACAGCATCATTTCTGTCATCTCACTAAATATTGGATTTCTTGCTAACTACAGCAGTTTGTGGGTTTTTTCTTTTTCCTTTGTATTTTTTCATGCATGCAACACACTTGCCTGCAATTATTTAATGTGAGTGTTGATTTATTGCTTTTAATAAACAATTTAGATGGAAATTCATTCTGCTCAAATTTAACTGAGGTCCAACATACACTACAGTTCTGCTCACCAAGTCTCCATTAATTTGATCAAAAATACAGTAAAATTGTGAAATATTATTACAATTTAAAATGGCTGTTTTCTGCTTGAATATATGTTAAAATGTATTTGATTGCTGTGATCAAAGCTGAATTTTCAGCATGATTACTACAGTTTAGTGTCACATGATCCTGCGCGAAAAACATTTCAGATTATTATCAATATTGAAAACAGTTGTGCAGCTTCATATTTTTGTGGAAACTATGATGCATTTTATTTTTCAGGATTCTTCGATGAATAGAAAATTGAAAAGAACAGCATTTATCTAAAATAGAAATCTTTAGTAACATTATCAAAGTCTTTACTGTCACTTTTGAGCATTTTAATGCATCCTTGCCGAAAGTGTTACGTTCCTTTACAAAATAGCATACTAATCCCAAACTCAAAAACACAAATCAACTGAATAAAAAACATGTAAACAAAGCATTCTGTTTCAAGCTTCAAGCCACTAATTCTTTTCTTGCAGGTAGTCTCTATAGCAAACAAGCCATTAAACACAAGAGAGCTGGAAAAGTAAGAACCGAAGATCAGCAGACCAACATGACCAGATTAGTTTATGCATTTATGCAAAAACAATGCAATGAATGTAAATTAGCACCAGAACCTGAAAGAGAAAATCATCCGAATGACAATAAACCTTGACTTGATCATCTCATTAACAGTCACTCTTACCCGAATCTGTGGCCGACTGAATATCTCATGGTCCACCGGTGTGGCCACCAGGCAGAAGTTACTGCACTTTGTAGTCTTGAGATGCATAATTCAGTTTTAGAAGAATAAAAGACTCTGTAATGAAGCCTATGCAAATTGCATGCAATTCCTCCAAGGCACGTGCCAGCAGAAGTTTCTAGCGTGCGATCAGCAGTGCTGCGAGGTCACAGCTTTACTAGCGGGTTTATCTGCTGCTGCTTATAGTAGAGCTGATAGTGTTGAGCACCGCCTCTCTCTCTCCTTACCTTCCTAACCTTCAGCCCATCCCTTCATTTCCCTCTCTCTCTCTCTCTCTCTGTCTGTCTGTCTCTCACTCTTCATTGCTGACTAATCCTAATGAGGAACTGGAAACTCATGACATCATTCAGCTGTGGTCCAATATCCTCATCACTCCCTTCAGCATGTTTCCACAAGGCCTTGGCAATCCTATTGTTTCTCACTGTTCACTGTCTATATGTAATTTAAACACTTTCTAACATAACTTATTACCATTATTTGACAATGTGACACTACTAATGCACAAAGTTTCACCATCCAAAAAAGCAGGACCTGCACCTGATACTAAAACTAATTCATAATAATCAGACTACCTATAAAGCAGGAGCAGTTTGTACCTTTTACAGAAAAACACTGCAAAAACGCTGGTAATTGTTTAAGTTTCTTAATTAAGCTTACCAAACATGGTGAAAAACTGTTATGTAATTTTACTGTAAAATAATGTCAAATTTATGGTTTATGCAAGTGAATTACTATATCATTTAAAAGAACATTCCCAAAAATGGTAAAAACCTGATAATTTGTTAACTTTAAGTAACCTGTATACTTACAGTATACAGTATAATGGAAGTATACTGTCCATTTTTTTTTACCATATAGTTTACAGTGAGAAAAAAGTACATTCCCAAAAAATTAGAAAACTTTTAACATCGTATTATATGTAATTTTACTGTAAAATAATGAACATTTGTGGGTTTTACAAGTGAATTATAATTTAATTTACAGTAAAAAACAGTGAAAGGACATTCCCATAAAATGGTAAAAACATGGTTAAAAATTGTTAAAACTCTGTTAACTTGTTAATTGGTTAACTAAACAACTTTATCATATATGGTGAAAAACTGTAAATGGTTTAACATTGTCATTTTACTGTAAAATAATGAAAATTCATGGCTTTTGATTGATTTACAGTGAAAAACAGTAAAAGGACATTCCCAGAAAACCTAATAACCTGATAAATTAGTCAACTGTAAGTAACCTTACTATGTATGGTGAAAAACAGTGAAAACACTGTCAAATTTATGGTTTTTGCAAGTGAACTACCATATAATTTACAGTAAAAGGATATTCCCAGAAATCCCTGCATGAAATATCACATATTATTTAATTTATTTTAATTTATTTTTTTAATACTTCTGTTTCTTTTTCTGATCAGTAATGTACATTAGGGTGTTTTGTGTTACATTTTCTGTTATTTAGTTGCTGTGTATTGCATTATTTTGGTGTCACGCGTGTTATCCTGAATCCCTTTTATGCTGGTTATCAGTACATTTTAAGGTTAAAACAGATTTTGGTAGACTGGTATATTAACATTATTAACATTGCTCACTTTTTCACCAATTAAAATCATTTTGATTCATACCAGTTTGCTACTGATTAATTCTGCGATTCATTAATCTGAACTGACTTGAAATGATTTGCTCACAAATCAGACATTGCTACAGCTTTTATTTTGTGCAAATTCTAGAGCATTAAGTATTTTAGTACTATTGAACTTAACATTTTTTCATGACTTTTCCCGGCCTGGACGACACAGTTGTAAAATTCCCTGCCATTTCTCTGTTTTCTATGACCGTGGGAACCATTTACACCAAACGACAACAGAAAACAAGCTGACTGCTGTGAACTCACTCTTGTTTGTGCGTGTAAATGTGTTGATGGTAAAGACTGCATGGTTAGACAGTAACCTGTGAGTCTTGTCTAAAGATTATACTGATCAGCGGTTTGGGGTTGTGTGTTCGCCGTGGAAGGATGGCGCATCTCTGACTCAATGGAAAAATGGAAATATGAAACCGAAATAAGGTGATGGAAAAAATGCAAAGGCAAGCAGACAGTAGATGGGTGTTATGCAAAGAGCAGTGGAGGTGAGACAGCAGATAGTTGTGCTGATATGTGAGCGGTGGTACACATAAGCCCTCAAATGATATTTATATCCAGCTGCACAGAAGAGCATGATGATGGAACATATGAGCCATTTACATATTATCTACAGTAGATCTATTCAAGTATACTGACATTTGAACCACTTTAAATGGCAGAGATTTAAATAACACAATATTAAAGCAGTGGCAAATTGGTGCAAATTCATTACAGCATATTCTGATTCTGTTTATAATATCTGGGCAATTATTCTCAAATGTGTTTATCTATCCTATCCTATTTTATATTTATTTTTTTGTATTTACTATAACATACTGACATTTAAACTGCACAGCAACCACCCAGACCACCTGAGAAACTACATAGCAACACCCTAACAACCACACAGCAACACTCATGCAACCACTCAAAACAATCTAGCAACTGTATAACAACACCATAGAAACCACCCAGGACAACTTAGCCACAGAAACCCTCCAGAGTACCCTAGCAACCACATAAAAAACTCCTAGCAAAAACTAGCAACTGCATAGCAACACCCTAGCAACCTCCTAGAAACCACCCAGAACAATTTAGCAATGGCATAGCAACCACTCGGAGCAACTTAGCAACCACCCAGAACAGCCCAGCAACCACATAGAACAGCCCAGCAACCACATAGCAACATCCTAGCAAACTCCTGGGAACCGAATAAGTGCATAGCAACTCCCTAGCAACCACATAGCAACACTCTATCAACGGTCTAGCAAAACACCACAGGAAACTGAATAGCAACACCCTAGCAGCCTCCTAGCAACCACTCAGAACACCTCGGCAACCATCTGGAGCAACTGCCTAGAAACCACCCAAAACACCCTAGTAACCACATAACAGTATCCTAGCAACCAAACAGAATACCCTAGCAACCATCCAGATCACCTTAACAACTGCAAACCAACCATCCAGAGTGATCTAGCAACTGCCTAGTAACAACCACCCAGATCACCCTAGCAAGCATGTAGCAACACCCAAGTAACCTCCTAGCAACTCCATAACACCTTAGCAACCGCATAGCAACACCTTAGCAACCACCCAGAATACCCTAGCAACTGTATAGCAACACTCTAGCAGCCTCCAAGCAACCACTCAGAACATCTTAGCAACCATCTAGAGCAGGGGTGTCAAACTCAGTTCCTGGAGGGCCGCAGCCCTGCAGAGTTTAGTTCCAACCCTGCTCCAACTCACATACCATGTAGTTTTCAAATAAGCCTTAATGACTTGATTAGCTGGATCAGGTGTGTTTAATTAGGGTTGCATCTAAACTGTGCAGGGCTGTGCCCTCCAGGAACTGACTTTGACACCCCGATCTAGAGCAACTGCCTAGAAACCACCCAAAACATCATAGTAACCACATAACAGTATCCTAGCAACCACCTAGAACACTTTAGCAACCGCATAACAACCATCCAGGGGTGCGTTTCCCAAAAGCATCGTTTGCGAACTATGGTGGTAAGTCCTATTGAACTCTATTGGTAACGACGGAACTTGCGACCATAGTTGCTTTTGGGAAACGCACCCCAGAGCGATCTAGCAACTGCCTAGTAACAACCAACCAGGGGTGCGTTTCCCAAAAGCATCGTTAGCTAACTATGGTGGTAAGTCCCATTGAACTCTATTGGTAACGACGGAACTTGCGACCATAGTTGCTTTTGGGAAACGCACCCCTGAACACTGTAGCAACCACATAGCAACAGCCTTGTAAGTGCATAGCAACCATCCAAAATATCATTGCAACCACACAGCAACACCCTAGCAACCTCCTAACACTTACCCAGAACACCTTAGAAGCCACATAGCAACACCTTAGCAACCTGCTAGAACACCCTATAAAAAACGGATAGCACCACCCTAGCAATCTCCTAGCAACACCCTAGCAACCTGCAAGAACGCCCTATAAAAAAAACACATAGCAACACCCTAGCAACCTCCTAGCAACCACATAGCAACACCTTAGCAACCTGCCAGAACACCCTATTAAAAAAAACACATAGCAACACCCTTGCAACCTCCTAGCAACCACCCAGAATACCCTAGCAACTACATAGCAACACCACGTCTATCTATGTCTAGACACATGTTTTATCTAATTGCTTAATTTACACTTTAAAGGTGGCACAGAAGCGCTTCTGAAGTGGCATTCAGGTGGCTTTAGACAAATTGTTTATTACTGCTCAAGTCGTCCATAATGTTTACCCTCAATTATTCTGTATTTACTGGACTAAAGGCGTAAATACATCCTGTGTACTGTAGGTACATGCTGTCCACTAATGCATCAGCTTAAGAAGTATTTCATGTCATCTGCCCTGTGGCACACGCAGCCATAGTGTGACACACCATCTGTGCATTAGCTTCACATCAAACATATAGTCACCGTCTATGAAATGTGACAGAGAGAACACTTCACGGTGCTGAGCTGGAGGAACAGAAGCAGAGCGCTCATGCATACGGGACAGAGTCAATCCCAGGACAAAAGCCGAGTCACATGTGCGCTCAGCCATAATGCAGGACAGCTTAAACATTTCCCCACGCTGAATAGTACTGGTACTGTATTCTCATTGCACTGTGTTTTGCTGGCTCTTTAATAATGATTAAAATGAGGATTTGGGTGAGGTAGAGCAGTCAAACATCAGCCAAGCAGAGACACAGAAACAGGTGAAGTTTCACCTTTCAAAACAAGCTGGTGTAATAAAGTGACCTGAAATGTCTAATACTTAACCATAACACATGCGATGTCAGTGAGATTTTTTTTTTTTTTTTTACAGCAAGGATGCATTAAATTGTTCAAAAGTGACAGTAAAGACATTTATAATGTTACAGAAGATTTCTGTTTCAAATAAATGCTGTTCATTTGAACATTCTATTCATCAAAGAATCCTGAAAAATAAAATGCATCACAGTTTCCATAAAAATATTTGGCAGCAGCGCAACTGTTTTCAACATTGATGATAATCAGAAATGTTTCTTGAGCAGTAAATCAGCATATTAGAATGATTTATGAAGGATTATGTGACACTGAAGACTGGAGTAATGATGCTGAAAATTCAGCTTTGATCACAGGACTAAATTACATTTTACTAACAGAAAACAGCTATTTAAATTGTAATAATATTTCACACTTTTACTGTATTTTTTGATCAAATTAATGCAGCCTTGGTGAGCCAAAGAGACTACTTTCCTAAAAACATTAAAAAAAAAATGTACAGACTCAATCGTAGTGTAGGTTGCTCAGTCATCGGGCTCTATAAGCAAGGTCTCTATAAATTTACTCATTGTCATGTCCTTCTAAATGCATGTCATTATTTTTTCTCCTTCAGAACACAAAAGAACTACATCAAATGTGGCAACGCAATGCTCAAATTATTTAATTTGAGAGTGAATAAAGGCTTAAACTGTATTCTGTTCATCATAAAAAGCGCTCATCACTTCAGAAGACTTGTGGATTAATTTCACCCTATCTTTATGTCCTTCTTTTGTGCTCTGATGAATAGAGAAATTCATAGGAGTTTGGAATAACAATTTTCATTTCTGAATGAACTATCCTTTTAAGGGAAGGCCTACAAGATAGAGAATGACCATTCAGCATATGTTATGCACACAAGAATAATCACAACAGTTTATTTTAATCAATTCGTGACACTTAAATGAATCACAATTTAGTCAATCAACTTCACAGAGAAAAACTATTCATTTTTAAACCGTATTAGAGATATTTAAGGATGCTAAAATTAAAGGTAACATAGAAATATACAGTAATAATCTCTCTATATAAAACAGAGATGAAAAAAAAGAAAAAAAAAAGACTTCAGCTTTACATCAGATTTGTGCAGTGCTCTGTTTTATGGAAAAGCACAGCTTGTTTATTTATAATTTAGTAAGCCTGACAGACACCTGGCCTTCTAGCTAACACATTTTCCATTGTTTTTATGGGATAGTTTCAAATTCCACACTTAATCCAAGTTCCTGCTAAAAATAGACCTCTTTGGAAATGGCGATATTACATAATAAGCCTGATTTTAAACAATACCAGGATGAAAGTCATGCATGACAGAGAAAAACAAATGTTTCATAAGTGGCTTCAAGAGATAAATATGAGCAAGAACAGCGAGCGAACTTTGACCTCAGTGTCAGTGGGAAAAAACGCAAAGCAACAAATGTTCTTCTTTTCCATGAGAGCAGCTGAGGTCAAGGATATTTCTAGGAGTTTGGTTCCTCACTGAACGTCCTTTTGTAGCAGTAAAGCAGGTGTGGAGCTAAAATAAGCCACAGCTTTGTGGAAGCTTCAAACACCCTCACCAAACAGAGACCCCAATGGGTCATAGTCATATTATTAGAATGGAAAATGAGGGAGAAGATGGAAAATGGACCGTGTTGGTTAAAAAAAAAAAACAGCACTAAGAGAAGAACCAACTGAGATTTTGAGTTGAGCATCAGGATTACCGCTATTCAAATTTTGTATTAAACTTCAATGGATAACCATTTGTGCTATGGACCTAAATAAAAAAAAAAATTGCTGTTAGTTTTCCAATAAAACAGGTGGAAGTTTGGTTGAAGAGAAACTTAGCATTACATCACTGAATGGGTGCCATCAGAATGAGAGTCCAAACAGCTGATAAAAACATCACAATAACCCACAAGTAATCCACACTACTCCAGTCCATCAGTTAACATCTTGTGAAACCAAAATCTGCATGTTTGTAAGAAACAAACCAACTTTAAATCATTGCTTTTGTCTAAAATAAGATTCCATAATATAATAATAATATTGCTTCCTCCAGTGAAAAAGTCCATCTCCTGTTGTATCTCACATCAAAATCCACACACATATTTAGAGCGGTTTTGGACTGTTTTGGCTTGTAAACGGTGCTTGATCTGTGCAGATTTCTCTCCTAATTCAGACCAGACCACTGGAGGAAGCGTTATTACGGATTATGGACTTTTAGCCAGAAGCAACAGTTTGAAGTTAAAACATCTTACTGATGGATTTGTTTCGCACAAACACACAGCTTTTGGCTTCACAAGATGTTAACTGATGGACTGGAGTGGTGTGGATTATTGTGATGTTTTTATCAGCTGTTTGGACTCTCATGCTGACGGCACCCATTCACTGCAGAGGATCCATTGGTGAGCAAGTGATGGAATGCTACATTTCTCCAAATCTCCAAAAAGCATTTCAAAATTGCCACGGTTGTACCATAATACAATGTCCAAAAGAACAGGGTAGTGCCATGGCACTTTTTGGTGCATTTACATTGTATTACTGTTGAGCATATGTACATACCATTTGTCATGGTACAGTGTTCAAAAAATATGGCAGTACAAGAAAACAAGGTGTTACCCGGTATTACCTAAAAAACATGGTGTTACCATGACACATATAAAAAAACAGCACTTTTCGTTTGTGCAATGCTCATGTCCCACAAGCCTGTAACTCATTTCAGATTTGCAACAATTTAGTCCTTGTCTTATACGGCTTTGATGGAAAACACTCTTGCTTCCGCGATATCGGGTCTCACTGTTGCGGTAAAGCGGGTGATAATCGGGGTAAAAGCAGAGCGAGTGCACGCCTACCTTTAACTGCTGCTCATTAAAAACCTCTTCGGGCACTTTACACGCGATGAGCGCGTTGGGTTGGTCATTGAGCTGGACTTCAGAAGTCGCCGCCCCTCCGCCATTCTCCGACTGCTGCATGGCAACAGATGTAACCGCGGCGTTCGGTGCCTTTGATCTCAACTGCGGTGCCTTTGATCGCAAACGTTTCGGCGCTCAGCTCATGGCGTCATGCTCTGCTTTCTACCTTCTGCAAAAGCAGCGTCTCCAAACCCTCGAGCTGACACCCGCTACTGTTCATGCAATGCTAGTGTACATGAAATGTGCTGCATAGTGCTACTAGCAAACCCGTGATGTATTCCTGAAACGAAAATGACGTCTACACTTGCGACAAACTGCACTGGGGGCCAAAACAGCTGATATGACGTCATGGTTTCCGCTTACGCACGAACGCTGTGCATGAAGCATTGGTTGATGTAAGTGTTCGTTGTGAAAACGATAAAGATTGTTCAAAATGTAACAAAAAGCGTAGAAGTCACCGGAAGACATGGTTAGGATTGTGCAAAGTGTGCAGTTTGTGTATTTTAAATGTGATTAAGGCAGAGATTATGGCTGTTAAGTGGTCTTTGAGTGCCCTCTTTTGGTCAGATTTGTAATGCACATAGTAAAGCTCATTGAATGCACTGCTTGAAAAACAGTGGTCAAAAAAAAAAAGTATTTTGTTACTGGGTTTACACTAAAATTGTCTTAATTCGTGGCATTAAATAAGAGTAATAAGATCTATCTATCTATCTATCTATCTATCTATCTTTTTTTTTTTTAAAAAAAAAAAGAAGCACACTTTTAAAAAGAGTACTAAGGAATATAGCATATATTACACAGAAGATAATATAAGAAGAATTTGCTTGTTTGCAAACTAAATGGTATGTTTTTGGACACTTAATTGAACATTTGCAATTAAATGAAAATCTAAAAAAGTGTACTACTTTAAAGTAAAACAAAATATTTAAATGTAATGATTTAAAATGTAATTTAAAATAAAATTTTATAAAAATACATTTTAAGTAATAAAAAATAAATGTAAAAAATAAAAATAGAAATTTCAGTAAAGCAAAGTTGCCCTGACAAACCCTTGTTTGAATTTATTGAAAAAGTACAGAAAGTATATATAATTTTAATTATATTATTTATTTATTTATTTTCAATTCATCTGAGGTAGCAAACAGGATGGAGAATTCCAATTCACTACATTAAATACCTGCCCTACCCTTAAACCGCTCATCTTGAGCTGACCAGGCTCCCATTGGAGCGGATTTGAGAGGGCAGGCAAGTCATGTGGGGATCAGAATCTGAAATTTACCATAATCCTCCAGAGGAAAAAGGGGGAGAGAGAGAGTAAGTCCTAGTTACCTCTACAGAACGTAGACAGAAGAGCTTTGGTGTGTTAGTGCATTATGGCCCAGGCCAAAAGTGATATGAATATCAACATGGAGATTTCTAATAGAGCTGTCATCCACAGTCCAGTAGGGTCATGCATGGAGATGGAAGATCGGAGGACTGGGGAGGAAGAGGAGGAGGAAGATGAGGTTGAACTGGCTGAAGAGGTGGACGAGGATATCCACATTGGAGAGGACAATAGCGGAGAAAGCAACGCAATGCCCTCAACAGATGTGATCATTCATAAAACAGAGGAGGAAGATATTATGGAAGATGTAGAAGACCAAGTTGGCCAAGAGAGAGTGGTTCTGCAAAATGAGTTAAATGCTGGAGAGATGGAGGAAGAAGAAGTGGACATAACCACTAAACTAACAACGCCTGAGCTACAGATAATGGTTGAACTACCAACGACAACGCAAACACAAGTTCCAGAACTTCGAAACGAAGCTGAAGAGCTTGCGGGAGCATTCAAAGAACTGGACAGGGATCGAGCAGGTCACAAGTTGGAAACGCTGTTTGAAGACGAACAGGAAAACGATGAACCACAAATGCAAACCTTGAGCGAAAAGCAGACGGAAACACAGGAACGTCAGGAGCTGCTTCTCTCTGAGGTAAGAGAGTTTACCTGTGGCCTCCTTGAGAAAATCAAAAACAAGTCCAGAGAGGATCGAATTCAGCAAGTAAAGAGTGATATACTTTTACAAGAAGAGAAGCATGAAGAAGTGAAGATGGAAAGTTGGGATGATGAAGGTGTAAAAAACAATGTAGACAAAGAGCCACAGACAGTTTCCACCAGTGATTTAGAATCAATAGATGACTTTCAGAGTCTTGGGGAAGAGGAAGAACCAGCAACATTTGATAATCTTGCCAAAGAACAGTCTACAACCGAGGTGCCTTTAGTGGAGGATTGCGAAGCAGTTGGAGAGCCAATGCACAATGATGCCTTTGAAACAAATAGGGATGAAAAGATGTGCACTACTTATAAAGCACCAGAAGAAAGATCAATTGACTGGATTGCAACAGAGCAACCATCAAATGATATGATTAGTGGAACCATAGAGGAGATGATCCAGAATTCAGATCATTTAGTGGAAAGCATCGTGCAAGAACATGAAAAACTAGAGCGGATGCAACAGGAGGTGCGTGACACCAATCTGGAGAGCTGTGAAAGAATAGTAGCAGATACCCAGTCAGCTATTGTTAATGGACCAGAGGAGGCAAAAGGAGCTGATAAAGAGGAAGAAGGCATTGAAAAGATTCAAGATGATGTTGTAGAGATTACAGAAGAGCTGAAGCAGGTCAAGAAGGAGGAGCTTGCTGTAGAGGAGGGAAGCTGTACAGAGGAGGAACAGCCACTTGATGATCCTGAGGTTGTAGAAGAGGGGGAGTGCAAGAAGCAGGAGCAGCTCTGCAATAAGAAACTGGAGGTCGCAGAGGGAGGTGATGCTGCAAAGGAACAGCCAAAACAAGAAGTGCCAGCACCTATAGAGGAGGGGGCAGGGAACTGGCTAGAAGAGCTGAAGGCCGTCATTGAAGATGAGCCCAGGAGGAAAGCCCAGGGGGGGCGTAAAGTCACTATACCTGCCTGGTTGAAAGCCGGCGAGAGCTCAGATGCACATTTCCAAGAGCCGCCAAAGCCCCTTTGCAGTCAGGTCAGAAGTGTAAGCTGGGGCAGCGAAGGGGAGGTGAATATCAAGGCCAAAGTTCAAGAGGTCACCATGGCGAATGGGTGTCCTGGGATAGCAGCTGCTGTAGTTCAACAGGAAGAGGAAAACCCCCCGGAAAATACGACAAAGATGGAGACTTCAGCTCAACAGGAGGGCAATCCATATGACCAGCAGATCTCCCTCTATGTGAAGGTACCTTCTATTGTTAATAGCCAGATGATGGTGAAGATATATCTGTATATTTGTGTATTAGAAGTTAACGAGAGAGAGAAAAAAACAGGCCTACTAAGGCAGTATGCAATCTGAAAAGTGTCAGAAGCTTTAATTTGATTTCAGTGATAGCTAATACCAAACTACCACAGGTTTACTTAATTAACAATAAATATTTTAGTATTTTGGTGCAACTATGATTACCGTAGTAGTTTTTGTAAGGGAAGCTTGTATATAAAAGTTTGTTACATAGAAGTTCAAAAGTTTGGAGGCAATGAGAAGTTAATGCATTTATTGAGCACAGTTGCATTAAATTGATCAGAAGTGACAGTAAGGATATTTATAAAGTCATTTACAAAAAGTAAAGACAGTAAAGACATTTACAAAAGATTTCTATTTCAAATAAATACTGGTCTTTTGAACTTTCTATTCATCAAATAATCCTGAAAAATAAAATGTATCACTGTTTCCACAAAAATATTGGGCAGCACAACTGTTTTCAACATTGATAATAATCAGAAATGTTTCTTGAGCAGCAAATCAGCATATCAGAATGATTTCTGAAGATCATGTGACACTGAAGCCTGGAGTAATGATGCTGAAAATTCAGCTTTGATCACAGAAATCAATTACAGTTTAACAGATATTCACATAGAAAACAGTTATTTTACATTGTAATAATATTTCACAATTTTTACTGTTTTTAAATCAAATATGGTACCACAGTTTTACTGTAGTGGCAGTAGACTATTGTTATTTTTAACTAAAACCAATTGATAATTGAAATAAATTAACAATTATTAATTAATTAATTTATCATTTTAAAATAATAATTATGAATAATAATAAAAATTGAAATGAAATAAAATATAAATGATAGATCAAAACTTTTAATTAATACAAATAATTAAAAATATTAATACTATAATAGTATAGAAATAATACTAAAATAACATTGGTAAAAATAAATATTATACAACATTGTTGGGAACTGATCACTGTGGCACATTTTACAGGGAGGGCAGGATGTTACAATCATATAAACTATCAAAGGCAAACAAAATTGGGATTTTTGTAGAAACGGTGACAGAATAATGCAATCAGTCTTATTTTAGGAAAGACAATAATAATGCTGTCTTGTTAGCGCTGTTAGTCACATTAGCATACAGTTTCCTACAATGACAGCATGTCCTTCTGCTCAGCAATTGGTGTTACTATCACCAACACTAATTGCATTAGTGTCTTTGCTCTATTGGTCAGTTGGTCTGCTGTCATCCTGCTTCTAGAAAACCAGAGTGTAATTCCCAGTCCAGGGCAGTGTTACTGGAACAAGTTGGTTAAGCTGGTTATTGTTGCAGGTGCATTAAGTTGATCACAGTATTATTGCAGGGTGACCTGCCAAAACCAGCATGAAAGTGCCAAAAAAATATACAATGTACTGGTTCCTAATGCATATTAACTGGCCTTTAAAACTAAAATAAAGTTTTTTATTCAACAGCCACTGATCTGACGAGAAACTTCAACAGCTTAAGTTGCAAGGTGTTTTTAAATTGTTTTAATTACAGTGGTTCATATAGCTTAAACAATATGTGTGAAGTCGTATTTTGTCTTAAGGCTCAAGCCAAAGGTTCAAGTCATAATTCCCAGTCTGTTTGTGATGTCCTGTATAAATGGTTGTTGCTGGTGATATAATGCACTTAGTTAATTGAGATTATTCTCGACTGTTGTTGAGCTGAGGGATTGATTGGTGAGCTAAAAATGAATCTGACACAACCGACTGCAGTGTTTCTTTCCTGATTCTAGAACGTTCCAATAGAAAACGCCATATAAAATATCCTCTCAACAAATATTAGAAAAGATCTGGCTTTAGGTATCACTTTTGCCATTAACGTCCATTGTTTTGGCTTTAGTTTACCAAAGATTATGCAATAAAACATACCAAAAACATAATGTTATGAGTATGAGTATGAGTGTGGTTCTTAATCAATAATATTAACCAATAATCAAACATTTTCAACTGTTGTGTTGACTTCAGTTTACCAAAGACTATGCAGTAATACATAACATTATAGTTAAACATAGATGTGCTTTGAATCTTTTTTATTATGTACATTCAGGTGTCAAACTTCTCTTTCTTTAAACTACAGCAATAGTTGGCTTTATTTATTTTATTTTTATTTACCTATGTATAGATTAATGTATGTATGTATGTATGTATGTATTTATATTTCATTTAATTTAACTGTGAGTGTGGTTCTTAACCAAGCAAAACTACAGCAACAGATTGGTATATTTATTTAAACTGTTAAACTTTGTTGTTCCTATAAGCAAAACTGCAGCAATAGTAGATTTATGAATTTATTTAAATAATTATTTATTTATTTATTTATTTTGTTTATATGTGTTTGTAGTACATATAATATAGCACATTTATAGTTTAAATGTGTTTTACTTTATTTGTTAAATTTTGCTGCTCCAGTAAGCAAACCTACAGAAAAAGTAGTTTTATTTATTTGTTTATATTTATTTTATTTTATTTTATTCTATATGTTAAAATTTGTTGTTCTTAACCAAGCCAAACCACATCAATAGTACTTTTATTTATTTATTTATTTATTTATTTAAATAATTGTCTATTTTATTTTAAATGTAACAACTTTGTTGTTCTTAACCAAGCAAAACTACATCAATAGTAATTTTATTTATTTATTTATTTTAGTAATAGTTTATTTTATTTTAATTCTTTTATTTTAAATGTAACAACTTTGTTGTTCTTAACCAAGCAAAACTACATCAATAGTAATTTTATTTATTTATTTTAGTAATAGTTTATTTTATTTTAATTCTTTTATTTTAAATGTAACAACTTTGTTTTTCTTAACCAAGCACAACTAAAGCAATACTTGTCTTATTTATTTGTTATTTTTTAGAATAGTTTGAAACATTCAGAACAAAGTGCTCACAGCCAAATTCTTGTTGTATGAAGGAGGCTGAGCAGCGGGACATTAAGCCTGGTAAAAATGCACTTAAATCCCACCCGTATGTTTCTGCAGAGCGATTCCTGTAACAAAGATGGCCTTTGTGCGTGTTTCAACTCCCACGATCTCACTCTACATTTCAGATCACTAACAAATAAAAACAAGCATCAGTTTGTGTCTCATTATTGGTTTGTGTTTATTGTAGTAGTTTTGCTTTGGTAACAGGATCTAAGCAATGGATGACATGTGCTGACAGTTATAGATGCACCTGTGCCTGTTATTCAGCAACAAACGGCTGATTCTGATTCTTTATTGACTCGAGTGATGTGTTTTGCATCTGCTCATATATTTCTGAGTGAATAATGTGTTTGTAAGGGAATAGTGTAGTGGGTTAATCATGTCCCAGCATTCCTCCACACACTAATCTGATTAACATGTTAGTTGGTCTGAGTGACTGTGAGGGGATCGGAGATTTTGACCAAGTGTTTGTTTTGTTCTCTGTTCAAAATTAATGTGATTCCTGAATGTGCAACTTCTGGATGGTTGCTAGGTGTGTGTATTGCCCCACAGTAAAGTTAACATAAAATATGCCACATTATGCAATTGAATTAATAAAATGTAATTGTTGTGCAGTTACAGGTATGCTTTTATTAAGCTCTGCCCTCTACTGGTGTTATGTTGGTCTGCTTTTCTCTCATCAAAGCCTCTTTCTCAGCCTGTTAATATGGGCCTCACATAATCATTCACAACCTCCAGACTCATAAATACAGTAACACAGTAATAAATCAATCCAGACATACAAAAACACAGCAGCAGATGCATATTTACTCCACTGCAAAACTCATTTGTTTTCTAATTACCCTTCATTGTTATTCATTCTCTTCACACTAGGATGGAAATGCATAGTTTATTTCTAGATTACTGCACTGGAAACCATAATAGAGATTCCCATCATCATAAAGAGCTTTTTTAACAATGTTGATCTGTAAAATGCTTTCATAATACACGTCTCATGAACGGCGTCTCTATTGCTGATAACAATGAACAAACGTCTCAGTGTCTCGTCCTGCACATTTGACCGTTTTTTCCACCCACAGAACATGAAGACAGACTCTTGCTAAATTAAATCAGCCATTCTGGATGCACAAAGAGCTGAGAAAAAGACATTTTTATACATGCAGAGTTTTGAGAAAGCATTGGGTGTTATTTGAGAAGCCGATTTGATTTGTGAGACATGTGAACGCAGCATATCTGCAGTGATATCTCACGATGGCTTGGTTTGATGTAGCAGCTAAAAAATTGGGGTTTCCAAGCATTGAGTTGTTTGTGAAGGTAAGATGTTCTCACATTGAACCTTTGAAGAAATAATGACTTTTTCATATTCTGAGTATATGAAGAGGAAATAGCAATATTTCATGCTGGGGTTGAGTATGGACTTAAAGTCTCAAATATTGTGGACAAAATTCCTGGTAGTCCGCTCTGAATAAATATCTTGTGATGTTTGTTCTGTAGCTGAACAGTCTAAGCTTATTTGTCTCCTTAATGGTTTTTTGTAATGTATTGTGGGCTTCAACAAGGCTGAAAGCTCCCTTAAAGGGATAGTTCAGCCAGAAATGTCAAATCTGTTATCATTTACTCACCATCAAGTTTCAAATCTGTTTGAATTTCTTCAGATGTTGAACACAAAAGAAGATATGTTGAAAAATGTTTGTAACCAAACACCTGACGGTAGCCATTGACTTCTTTGGTATGGAAAAATACTCTGGAAGTCAATGGCTACCGTCAACAAAAGAAGATATTTTGAAGAATGTTGGTAAACAGTTGACGGTAGCCATTGACTTCTGTGGTATGGAAAAATACTCTGTAAGTCAATGGCTACCGTCAACAAAAAAAGATATTTTGAAGAATGTTGGTAAACAGTTGACGGTAGCCATTGACTTCTGTGGTATGGAAAAAATACTCTGGAAGTCAATGGCTACCATGAACTGTTTGTTTACCAACATTCTTTAAAATATCTTCTTTTGTGCTCAACAGAAGAAAGAAACTGTGAAAAAGTGGGAGAGTAAATGATGACAGAATTGACATTTTTTTCCATTGCCTGATTTACCTTTTTTTGCCCTTTAATTTGTGTGGAACAAGATGATAAAAGAAACTTGTTTAGATTTTTAAAGTAATCCAGATTGAAGTTTTATTTATTTATTAAATAACTTAAAATTTTAATCACTTTAAATAGAAATAATAATATAAATACTTTAAATTTGAATATTATTAATTATATTTCATAATATATCAGGTCTTTTTAATGACTTTTCTGTACATCTTGGAGCTAAACTATTTGACTCAAATAATAATAATAATAATAATAATAATAATAATAATAATAAAATGGTCCCACTTTATATTAGGTGGCCTTAAATACTGTGCGCTTACATTTAAATTAATTATTTGTTACAATGCACTTATTGTGTACATATATGTTTTTACATTACTTATACTTTTTAAATTACCTGTAAGTAATTACATCTTTAATTAAATTCTGTAATTATTTTTATAATTACACTGTTGACTCATACCTTACACCTTAACCTACCCTTAAACCCACCCATACCACCAAATCTGTCCCTAACCTTACCCGTATCCCACCTCAATAGCAGCAGAAGTGTCTTGCAGTACAATATGAACACAATAAGTACACTGTACTTATTTTTATGTAAGTATATAGTAGTTAAGACCACCTAATATAAAGTGGGGCCAATATTATTAATTTAAGTAATTTTATATTGTAAACTTCCCTTAAAATCATCATTTTACCAAACACTGTCTTGATGCTTTAGGAAGCTTTAGAAGATAAAATCAAGCCCATTGATGTTTGTAATGAAAGGAATGATGGGATAATCTGTGTCTCTCAGGCCGGCAGTGATGGAGAGAGCATCGGGAACTGTCCGTTCTCTCAGAGACTCTTCATGATCCTCTGGCTGAAAGGAGTCATCTTCAACGTCACCACTGTGGACCTCAAGAGGTGAAGCACAGAATAAAAGACACAAGAACACACATTTCCCATTAGGACCTTCCTGTAGCTCACACCGTAGAGCATGACGCACACAACGCAAAAGCTGTGGGTCCAGTTCCCATCAAATGTATTAACTGATAAAATGTATTGAATGCAATGTACAGTAAGTCACTTTGGAAAATATGCATAAATATAAATGTAGGACAGTTATGATTCCTAATAGGATAAAATACCCCTCTATGTTTTTAAGATGTTATTCTGATAAACTAAATTATATAGGAATTTGGTGGATATCAGGAACTAATTTAATTCCAATAAGATACTTTTGCTTACAAATAATGGTAAGAATTTCATTTGCAATCCTGTATACACTGCTTTAGGACTTTTTGACTACGGTTTTTGGGGATAGTGTAGTGTTATTTTAATTTATTATTATTATTTTTTATTTATTTATTAATTTGTTATTTATTTATTATTTTGAATTGGCTTTAAGTTTAAAATGTTCTTATGCGCGTCTGACATTTTTATTAATTTTTTTAAAAATTAGTATTTAGCTCTTATCAATTTTAATTGCAGTTTTAATAAGGTTATGTGATTTTGCTATTTTTATTACTCTGTATGTGTGTGTGTGTGATGGCTTTATTTTTTATAGTTTTATTTTCATAATTTTAATATTTCACTTAATTTGTTTTAGCTTGTTGCCAACTGAACTATTTTTTAAGTTTAATTTTTCATCTAGCTGTTGTATTTTATTTTAGTTTGTTTTATTTTAGCTTTATTTCTGTTAACAAAAATGATTTTAATAGCTTTAGTTCAGAGGAGCCCCCCACCAAAAAAAATACAAAGGTCCAAAAATCAAACTTGATTTAGGGGCATGGGCCAGAAGTAAATGTTGCACTTTATTCAGCTATATTCTATTAAAATGTAATAAATAATAATAAAGGCAGCCTTTTTCATTTCAAATTTAAATTACTTTTTTCAACATTTTATCAAATTCACGTTTCAATGCAAAAATAAAATAAACAACATGTTTAAAAATATATCAATTAGAAATGAAGATATGTTTCAATGGCATTGTTTTGTTTGTTTGTTTTTTTCACCCCTCTTGTGATATGGCATGGCGGGCCAAATCAAACATCATCACAGGCCAGCTTTGCCCCGCAGGCCCTGTTATGGGCACCTCTGCTTTAGTTTTAGTTAACAATAGCAGCACTGATGATGGCAGGTTTGTTGATCCGTGTCCCACAGAAAGCCGGCGGATCTGCAGGATCTCGCTCCAGGAACCAACCCACCATTCATGACCTTCAACGGAGAGGTGCTGGTGGACGTCAACAAGATCGAGGAGTTTCTCGAGGAACGGCTGGTCCCACCACGGTACTTTCTATATCGCTTCACCTGCCATCGTCTCAGATACTTGATGCAGTCCTTAAACATTTCTTAAAAAAATAACCCTGGGACATTTTTTAAGATACCCAAAGTTGGCAGCAAAGCATCCAGAATCCAACACAGCAGGAATAGATGTTTTTGCCAAGTTTTCTGCCTACATAAAGAACTCTCGTAAAGAAGCTAATGAGGGTGAGTTTAATTGGTTTTATTGTGAAATTATGTTCTTTGCTTCTATAATTTTGACCCTGGACCACAAAACCAGTTGCATGAATTTATTTGTAGCAATAGCCAAAAATTCATTGTATGGGTCAAAGTTATCAATTTTTCGGATATTAAGATCATGTTCCATGAAGATATTTTGTAAATTTCCTACTGTAAATATATCGAAACTTAATTTTTGATTAGTAATATGCATTGCTAAGAACTTCACTTGGACAACTTTAAAGGCAAGTTTTTGCATCCTCAGCTTCCAAATTTTCAAATAGTAGTATCTTGGCCAAATATTGTCATATCCTAACAAACCATATATCAATGGAAAGCTGATTTATTCAGTTTCAATTAAAAAAATTGACCCTTATGACTGGTTTTGCGGTTCAGGGTCACAATTCTGTTTTGATTTGGTGTTTGTGTGTATGTAGGTCTGGAGAAAGCTCTTCTGAAGTCTCTGAAGAGGTTGGATGAGTATTTGCAGACGCCGCTGCCCGAGGAAATAGATGCCAACAGCGTGGATGATCCCGGTGTGTCCACACGCAGTTTTCTGGATGGACCGGACCTCACGCTGGCCGACTGCAACCTGCTGCCCAAACTACACATCATCAAGGTGAGTCTTTCCTTTCCTACACTTTCCATCGCTCATTCTGTCTTTTCCTGCCTTTTTGTTTATAAAATATCTTTCCTTTGCTGAAAGCCCAAGATCTGTTGAGATTTCAGTTGAGTTGAAAAAAGTACATAAATACATCATTTGAAAATGTTGTTGTATTTGGAGTCTAACACTTTTGCTTATTAATTACAGCAGCTTTCAAGCTGATGAGAACAAAATATGATGGTCATGTTATCTAGCACCATAAAGAAATATTACAGAATCTAAAATATTTGTATTATTTATTATTCTTTTTTTTTTAGTAAACTGATTTTACATAATAACATTGTTTCATATTTTAAAGTATATTTCCATGTTTAAATGATTGAAATATTAAAATATTACATATAAAATATTATATGGGGTCTCAGAGAAGGGTTATTATAGTTAACTACAATAAACTGAAACTAAAATTAAAACAATTAAAAATAAATTTTTGAAATAACTTTAAATGAAATGAATGTCAACTGAAATAAAATATAAAATTATACTATAAAACAAAAATATACATTTCGTTTAACTTGATGTACTAAAATAAACTAAAACTGAAATAAAAATAAGAAATCTCTCTATTTCTCTGCCTATCTAAAAGTCTAACTAATATTAAAATGGAATTAGAAAATATATAAAAAAATGATTTAAAAGAATAATAAAACTATAATAATATCTCAATGCTACTAAAATCACACTTTCTCTGACTTATCGCTGTACTTACTGTATGTATGTTTTTATACATTTTACACATTTCAATATCTCTAATAATTAATTAATTAATTAATTAATTAAATTATTATAATAAATAAATAAATTATATATATATATATATATATATATATATATATATATATACAGTATCTCACAAAAGTGAGTACACCCCTCACATTTCATCAACCATTTTAGTATATCTTCTCAAGGGACAATACTATAGAAATGAAACTTGGGTATATTTTAGAGCAGTCAATGTGCAGCTTGTATAGCAGTAAAGATTTACTGTCCTCTGAAAATAACTCAACATACAGCCATTATTGTCAAAAAAAGCTGGCAACAAAAGTGAGTACACCCTAAATGATAACAGCTATACATTGTTTAACCATGCAAAGCCACATGTCCTATTCATCATGTTCATGTTTTTGTCTGCTTGACAGGACCATACAAATTTGTGTATCTTGTTTTAGAGCAGTTAAAATTTGGTGCTTTGAGTACAATTTTCTCATACTGACCACTGGATGTTCAACATGGCACCTCATGGCACAGAACTCTCTGAGGATTTGAGAATTAGAACTGTTGGTCTCCACAAAGATGGCCTAGGCTATAAGAAGTTCAGGAACAGTCTGAAACTGAGTTACAGTACAGTGGCCAGGGTCATACAGAGGTTTTCCAAGACAGGTTCCACTCGGAACAGGCCTCGCAAGGGTCGATCATAGAAGTTAGGTCCTCATGCTGTGCATCAGGTGCAGAAGATGACTTCAAACAACAGACGCATGAGTGCTGCCAGCATTGCTTCAGAGGTTGCAGAAGTGGAAGGTCAGCTTGTCAGTGCTCAGACCGTACGCTGCACACTGCAACAAGTCAGTTTGCATGGCTGTCATCACAGAGTGAAGCCCCTTCTGACACTGGCTCACAAAAAAGCCTGCAAACAGTTTGCTGAAGACAACCTGTCCAAGAGCATGAATTACTAGAACCATGTCCTGTGGTCTGATGAGACTCAGATAAACTTGTTTGGCTCAGATGGTGTCCAGCATGTGTGATGACGCCCTGGTGAGGAGTACCAAGAAAATTGTGTCTTGCCTACAGTCAAGCATGGTGGTGGTAGCATCATGGTCTGGGGCTGCATGAGTGCTGCTGGTACTGGGGAGCTGCGGTTCATTGAGGGAAACATGGATTCCAACATGTACTGTGACATTCTGAAGCAGAACATGATGCCCTCCCTTCAGAAACTGGGCCGAACGGCAGGTTTCCAACATAATAACGACCCCAAACACACCGCCAAGATGTGATGATGAAGCTGAAGGTGAAGGTGATGGAGTGGCCAAGTCTGTCTCCAGACCTGAACCCTATTGAGCACATGTGGGGCATCCTCAAGTGGAAGGTGGAGAAGCACCATGTGTCTAACATCCAGCAGCTCCGTGATGTCATTATGGAGGAGTGGAAGAGGATGCCAGCAACAACCTGTGCAGCTCTGGTGAACTCCATGCCCAGGAGGATTAAGGCAGTGCTAGATAACAATGGTGCCCCTACAAAATGTTGACACTTTGGACACAGTTTTGACATGTTCACTTAGGGTGTACTCATTTTTGTTGCCAGTTATTTGGACAACAATGGCTATATGTTGAGTTATTTTTAGAGGACAGTAAATGTGTACTTCTGTACAAGCTGCACATTGACTACTCTAATATATATCCCAGTTTCATTTGTGCAGTATTGTTCCTTGAGAAGACATACTAAAATGGTTTAAATGTGAGGGGTGTACTCACTTTTGTGAGATACTGTGTATATATATATTACATATGCTGGATTTTTACCACCTCCATACTCTGTGTTGTAGATTGTTGCCAGGAAGTACAGAGGTTTAGAGATTCCTGCTGAGATGACCGGGATTTGGCGATATTTGAATAATGCCTACAAGAGAGAAGAGTTCATGAACACCTGCCCTGCTGAACGCGAGATCGAGTTCGCTTACCTGGACGTCGCCAAAAAGATCAAATAGTTCAGGATGACGAGACAAATAGTGGTAGCTCTGGTAACCATCACATGATAGTGTGTGTGTGTGTGTGTGTGTGTGTGTGTGTGTGTGTGTGTGCACTCACTGGCGGAGCTGCACTAATACTATGGTATATTGATCATAAATCAGTAGACTGGCTTCCATTTTCCTTCAATCAATGGCAGGACCAGGAAAATAGTGTAAGTCCAGATGCAGAGATAAAATACTCATAACAATCTATCTTTCTTCATAGATTATATAGATAGACTAGATATGGTACATTCATAATATTCACCAAGGCCTTGACCAAATCTCAATCACCTTTAAGCTATGGATCTCTATATTTCTGGATTCTATTTTCTTTCTATTTTTTTGCATTTTTGAATTTTTACTTATGCTTCTTCTGGTCAGGCCAGTATATTTACACATACATTTTCTATTTGCATTTTATATTTAAAGAAATCATGTTTATTTTACAATATCACCATATGTGTTTAATGAAACTCTCCTTTTGTATCATCACATGAGGCTATTATCCACACATTTATTAATTGCATTACTGATTGTAATTGTTTTGTCTTTCCAAGCTTAGGATGAAACTGCTTCTTCCTTTATATTTGATTGTTGTTGTTGTTTTTAATCCATGCACAGAATTTGTTAAAACACGCTATTTATGTAACTGTGTAACCTTGCGCGAACGCCTTATGAAGCTCTGACGAGGAGACTTTAATTAAACTAATCAGAATTCATCATCAAGTCTTCATGGTTTTTAATTTCCTATTGCCGTCATGAACGAGGGTTGTGTGAAGAATGAGATCTTGATACGTGAGTCACATTGATCACCGCAGAGAACGGACAAAGTGAAAAGACTCAAACTTCATTCGACTTGTTCTCTTGCATTCTGTAAGGTTTCAGTGAACGTCACCCAATCGACAGCAGCTCTTTGAGCAATCAGATCCATTTAGAAGGCATAATATCAACAGCTTGCCTTTCTAGTCGACTTGCTACCTCATCATCACCATAGTGACCTCTAACTTTCAGGTTTGGGCAAACACTAGTACAGTGAGACCCTTTAAATACTGACTTATTTTGCAATGATCACCGAGAGAGATATCTGTAGAAAAATAAAGTTCTCTTTATTGTCGCAGTATTTTTGCATGCTTTGTCATTTTTATTGGAGCTTGCAACAACGCAGATGTTGTAGATCGTAGGTTAAGAGCATTTCGTGCACAAAGTCAAAGGTACACACGTCACAGAGGGGTCAGTCATGTTATTGATGGTCCTTTGAGAAGACTTTAAGCATCTCTGTTTGAGAACAGGATTTGTTGCTGGGGGAAATGAGGGTGAAATGGGCTGCTCATCTCAGTTCTGAGAGCAGTACTTCCAGAAGCACACTGTTTTTGGAGAAAGATAAAGTTTATTTTAATTTTTTACGTGCACATGGCATTTTTTTGTTGTTGTTATCCAAACCAATTGGTTTGCATCATACCTCTCTTGTTGGTTTTCTTAGTTGATGGAAGAGACTTTTTAAAGGCTTTTCCGTTGAGTTTGGGATCCATTTGGTCAGTGCTGGCCTTCGGTGAAATCCCACCGCTGTCTATAGTGGTCGCTGTGGTGGATTTCAGATTTCCATCGGTCACTACCTAGAGGTTAGAAAACACGATTTATAGCATAAAGCACAAATTGAACTTTTAATATATTTATATTTATTTTAGCATCTGAACATACTTTTTTAATATTTATATTGTATTTTTTATTTATTTTAGTATCTGAACATACCATTTTGTTCTTCTTCCCAGTACTTCGTCCGTTGCTACTTCCTTTGAAGAAAAAAGAACACAACAAGAAGATTTAATTAAACTAAACTGAATTCAATATTATATCATTCAAATGTTTGGGGTCTGTAAGATTTTAAAAGTTTTTGAAAGAAGTCTCTTCTGCTCACCAAGGCTGCATTTATTTGATCAAAAATACTAGTGTTATTATAATATTGTTTATATATTACAGTATTAATATTTTATATTAAGATTTTATTTTTATATTTTCCATTTTCATTGTAATACTTGTTTAAGTTGTAGTCATTTTTAATATGTTTTTACCATTTTTATATTTCTATTTAGTTTATTATTATTTCAGGTTTTGTTTTAATCAATTTCATTTCAAATTTATTTCAAATAACAAAAATATTATTAATAGTTTTGTTATTATTTACAGTTGCACTAATAAAAACCAGTGAAAATTGTGAAATATTATTACAATTTCAAATAGCAGTTTTCTGTGTGAATATATGTTAAATTGTCATTTATTCCTATGATCAAAGCTGAATTTTCAGCATCATTACTCCAGTCTTCAGTGTCACATGATTCTTCAGAAATCATTCTATTATGATTTGCTGTTCTAGAAGCATTTCTGATTATTATCAATGTTGAAAACAGTTGTGCTGCCAAAAAAATTTGTGGAAATTGTGATACATTTTATTTTTTAGGATTCACAGATGAATAGAAAATTCAAAAGAACAGCATTTCTTTGAAACAGAAAACGTTTGGAACATTAAATATTTTTAAATGTCTTTACTGCCACTTTTGGTCAGTTTAATGCATTTCGTAATGTATTTATAATTTGCAATGGTATTTGTGTTTTTGACACACCTCTTGTTCTGATGGTGATTCGATGGCTCAGTGTGCTGTTCATTAACTTGTGAAGCTCTTCAAGTGCACTCAGCATCTTCAGCAGCTCCTCTCGAGCGCCTCGATCACCCGAGATGGGATCCGATTGTTCGGCTGCAGTTGGATTGTCGCTGTGCTCATTTGAATCAATCACCTTTGACAGTCTAAACAGTCTGCTCTTCTCAGTTTGCCGCTGGGAATCAGGTGACTTGGTTGTGCGGTCAATCCTCAGAGATCCATCACGAATCTCAGAAAGGAGTGTTAGTGTCTTTAATGGATTATTGACACTCGTGTCTAAGGTTTTGCCTCTGATATTTGGGCTACTTGTTGCTGTAATTATTTCGTCTAACGCTTTCATCGCTACAGTCTTTCCATCTCCGTCTGGAAATGTTGTCATTGTTCTGGTCTTCAGAAGCTTCTCGAAAATCCTCGTCGCTTGTGCTGCATTTTCCTCAGTATTCCTTCGTGGATCTGGAGGGAAATAGAGACACTTTAGGGCATTATTGAATCCGTTAAAGCAACTGTAGTTCCGCGACTTTGGAGCCCCTTTCAGTTATATGTTGCCGCCAAAAAGCAATCCGCCCTTTTCGTGGAATTTCGTTCCCGCTCTCCACGTTTGGCGGGAAGCGTGGAAAAGAAACAACCGTTCGCCTTATTAGAAGTCAGTGTACTATCAGAATGATTTTAAATAGTAAACTAACCTTTTCGAAGCTTTGAATCAATCGAACCAATTGCTTCGCAAAATGACTCACTGTTTTGAAACGCCACACGTTGTTCAAAACTGTGTAAATGCAACAAAACTCAGTATTATTAGTGACCTATTAGACACTGGTTCAATGGTTCACTGCCCCAATGGCAAACCATTGACATTTTGAAACAGTTGTGACATAAAAAGCCTCATTTACTGAAATCATGTGACTTTGGCAATTTTATAGGCGCCTCAAACCACTGGTTCAAAACAAATGATTAACAAAGGTTTCAAAGCTTCACAAAGCAGCTGCTGTAAAGGGTTAGTTGACCCAAAAAGGAAAATTCATTCATCATTTACTCACCCTTGTGTCATTCCTAACCTGCGTGACTTTCTTTCTTTTTTGGAACATAAGATATTTTGAAGAACTTTTGATAACCAAACAGTTTTAGTTCCCATTATGGACAAAAATACAATGGAAGTAAATGGGAACTGACCAGTGTTCTTTAAAATATACAGATTTGGAAAGACATGAGGGTGAGTAAATGATGAGAGAATTTTCATTTTTGGTGGACTAACCCTTTAACCTCCATTTTTAGACACCTTTAGAGCTCAGTGGAATGCAATTTAATTCGTTTCAGCTAAGTGTTTGCATGTCTCTAAAATTCCAGTTTATGGTTGGTACCAGAATGATGCATCCCCTCTGTTCTTGAAAGGGTTTGTCTCATTTAGTGGCGTAACGATCTAAGTCCTGTTGACAAGGAATTGTTCCCATACCCATAGAAACAAGTCAACGGGAATGCCAATGCACTGAAACACCCCGAGAACCTTGAAAAGAGAGACATCCCAAACTTCAAACATCCCTTAAAAGGCCTCTTCTTGGCTTGGACAAACATACACGACATAACAGATGATAAATGCCTTTTGTCCGAGGAACATTCCTCATCATCATTCTGATCTTAGAGGTGGATGCTGACAAATGGCTTGTTCGCACTCATGTACAAACACATGTGGAGCCGCTCACTGCCTGCAGCCATGTTGACAGAAGTCTTGGGGAAGTCAGTGAGTTGTTAGGACGACCGCAGTGCATCTCGGTGACGTCATAGGCGGGGTTTTTGGACTCAGAAATACAAAAAAAAGACGTTTGTAAACACTGAACTTGCCATCACTCCATTAAAAACTCTTTGAAGGGCCTCTTGATGAAATAAGAGTGGTGTTATAACCTTCAATCGTGTCCATTGTTGCAATGAAGAAGTGCACTACAACACCAGATTCTATACATGCGTATGGTACTAAAAACCATTTGTGCATTTCCCAGCTAAAAAAATGTTCTTAGAATGTTCACAATAAGTTATAAACATATTATTTCTGAACGTTCTCTGAATTTTTTATTATTTTTGGTGATGCAGATGTTACGGGAGCATTCCTTTTTACATTTCAAAAACATTATTTCAGGCCAGATATCTTTAAATGAACATTCTAACGTTTGTTCATAACCTTGCCAGAACATTCTGAGAACGTTTCCTGTTAGCTGGGTTATTGTTGCATGGTGAGGATACTGTGCACAGTGCATATCCAGGTCAAGAAGTTCTGCAAAACCATCAGACTTAACCTAAATGAGATCCGCTGAGACTTAATGACCTAATTCAAGCGTTATGTAACCCTACTTGAAACCCCTGAGCCAATTTTAGCTGGAAACCTGCATGCGAAATGACAAATTTAAGGTCTGCACACACTGGAAGTGCGGACAGCACAAGACCAACAGAAGACCACAAGAGCCGGCGCCACTGGACTAATTATCTTGGTCCAGAGCCATCTCTGAGTCTGTAGGCTTGACAACAGCAAAGCTAACATCTCACAGGATGGAGAAATCGCAAATGAGATCTCATTAATATCGCAAATCTCCTCTACACTCTTAAAAATAAAGGTTCTTTATTGGCATCTATGCTTCCATTAAGAACCTTTAATATCCATGTGAACCTTTCCATTCCACAAAAGATTCTTTAGTGAAAAAAGGTTCTTCAGATTAAATGAGTCTTTTGAGAACTTTCTTCTTTGGGGAACCAAAAATAGTTCTTCTGTGGCATTGCTGTGAAAACCCCCTTTAGAACCTCTCAGATGATTCTTATAAGAAAAATACTCCAGTATCTCACATATGAGTTTCAGAAGAGATCTCAACAATATCACAAACTGTGCTCATATGTGTCTGCAATTTAACAATCAGAGACCTCAATACGAACTCAAACAGTTCTCATCAAATTCTCCTAAGGATCAAATGTTCTCATTATTTACTGCACGATAACCATTGACTCGCGTGGGTCTGTTTTTATTTCTCTGCAGGGATTTTAGGAGAAACATCTGAGACAATTCTTGAAATTTTTATAAGATTGAAATGATTAAATCTTTTAGATTTGTTTGGACCATAACGTTAGAAATCAGTGTTCTTTATAGCTGAAATTGAATGTCTTATAATTGATGTATTTTACAACGTCAACACTGATATCTTGCTGTTTATTACTGTGAATCAATCTGTATTGTATAAAGCACTGTATTGTATAAATAAATGTGACTTGACCTGAGTCAAAAAAACAAAACAAAAAAAAACTAAAAAGCTTACTTAATATTTTTGTCCTGTTTTCCATTACAAATATATATATATAAAAAAAATTAAATCAAGACAAATTTATTTGTGGAAAATGACTCAAAATATTAAGGCTTATTTTCCTAATGAGTTTATGCTTAAAACAAGAAAAAAATATGTCAGTGGGACAAGAAAAATAATCTTGTTTGCCTTTTGAATTATTTTTCTTAATGCACTGACATTTTTTCTTGTTTTAAGCATAAACTCACTTAATTTTGGACGATTTTTCAGCAAACAAAACTGAATATCTAATAGACCTAATAGTCATTTTACTTTTCAAGTAAATGTATCTTGATTTCAGAATGTTTAGATATGTCTACTGGAAAAATACAAAGAAAATCATTTTTGCAGTATAATGCCAAGGTCATTTCCCAGGAAGTGCATGCACTAATTAAATGTATACATGCAATGCAATGTAAGTAGTTTTAGAAAAAAGCATCTGCCAAGTGCATAAATGCAAACTGTGAGCTAGCTTTGACCTTTCTCACCTCCATCAGCTGGTTCTTCAGGCATCAGCGGAGCAGCATCCAACACTGAAGCGACAGTCAGCAGAGCAACTGTGGTCAATAGTTTCAACATGTCCACCTTATACATCTCAATGACCTGAAGGTGAGACCGTCCAGCTAAGAATGAGAGCTAAATGAATGTCTAGAGACGTTTAGGTCAATCTTCTGACTGTAAATGGCAAATTGGTGCGCCTCTAAGGTGAGAAGGCTTGTCAAGTGTGTTGCACTTTACAGTATTTTACGCCGCTCTTCCTCTACTGTCACGCCACATCCACCAGTCCTTTTAAAACGAGACACCCACACTGACACCGTCCAATCAGGCCACTGTTGGTTTGACATTTGGGGCCGTGTTTGGTGTTGGGGTCTCCATTGTGAAGGTGGCGGCAGGCTGTGGGGCCTTCTGCGTCAGAGGCCCTTTTTACTCCGGCCCCTGTGCAAACACATTAAGAAGTGCCTTATCACTGCTTACACAGCAGCGCACCCGATGACTTTGTCCACTCCTCAACGGGGTCAAAAGGGCCATCCCGAATCTGGACGACGTTTGATGTGTGCGCCAATGCAAATAGCCCTCATGCATATGAAAAGAAATTAGCATGACTTGAAGTGCAGGACGCGTCTGATGAGAGAAATGAGAAAATAAATGCATTGGTGCATTTAAACAAATTATATATATGTTTTTGTTTTGTTTGTTTGTTTTTTATGTAATTATGTTATTATGGGGTACTTTTTTAAAATAATAGGAGTATTTTTAATGAATACATTTTGTTTATCATGTCTATATAGCCAGTCATGATGTTCTCTTTAAAATATTTAGAAACAAAAATGTATAGATATCATAACTTTGCCATGATAAAATCTGTATTAGTTCTCTGTAATGACTCTAGATCAATCACATTTATAAAAAATATAATAGTGTCCATAAGTACTGATGTTGTCACGCCACTTATTTACACTATTATTTTAGTATTATTTATATATTATTGATTATTATTTGAATTTTATTTTAGTAACTTTTTGTGCTTTTTTATTTTTTAACAATTTTTTTTGTTTTACATTTTAATTTTAAATTTCAATTTTAAAATGTTAGGTTCTAATATTTAGATTTTATTTCAGTTAAGTTTTAGTTAACAGTAACAACACTGCAGTAACAAAATGTGAACTGTCATTTTTAATGAAGTGATGAAGAGGAAGTGACATCATTTGAGCTGTCAAAGGAGCCATAATCGAAAGCTGGTAAATTCTACTCTTATTGGTTGCCAGGGTGATCTGGTTGGTTTCCTACTCACCCAAGTCTATTCTGGTGTCTATTGCATTTTGGCCCATTTTATATTCACATAATTTGAGGAATCATTCATAGAACTTTACACATGAGCATAGTGCCTTAGCAAGCATCTCTAATAAAGCAAATTACTTTAGGATGCAAGTAATAAAATCTGTAAAGTTTGGGTGAGCTCCTGCTGGAAGTTAATGGCACAGGAAGTGTCAGTTTGTGTTTGCTCTGACTGTGATGTCAGGAGAGAGGGACGGGAATGCAGTCAGAGACGGAAGATCAGAGCGGAGCAGACGGGCCTCAATGGAGGTTGCTGGGAAAGGAGAAGCCGACCTCAGAGCATCCAGCAATTCATTACCCTTTCAGAATACAGTCACCACTTCTGTCAGGGAGCATCAAAACTCATGTCCTGACAGACAATAAACACACACTGTCTCTCTAAAGTAAATGTTTCCCTGTCGTGGCCAAGAAAGTAGCCTTTTCTTGTTTGTTTGTTTGTTTGTACCAGTGTTGGAGTCAAAACCAGATTCTGGAGGAGCCAGGAACAAAACCCAAGACCCAGGCTGCCCAATTCAATGCAGTATTCATGTTCCTTGCAGATATTTTCAGAACATTTTTATTTTTTGTAACATAAATCACAAATATTTCATTATATTATAGCAGATTTTTATCAGTTTCACTAATGTCTGAATTGTTTTAATTAATATTTTTAAAAATTATTTTAAAAATATATATATTTTTTGTTTTAATTTTCAAATCTTTTCATGTTAATATTTTTAAATATTTTATTCATATACTTACTTACTTACTTATTTTTAGTTTAGTTTTTTTTTTTTTTTTTTTTTAATGTTCAGGATAATAATTAAGTTTAGTATTTTTTCCTGGTCTTTTGCTGAAATCCTTCACCAGAGGGCAGTGTTGGATTTCATTTATCTTGTCCTGCGTGTGATGTCAATGTGAGAGATGGAAACAAGATCAGATCAGATTGATGGTTTTCCTGCTGTATTTTAGACTACTATACATGTTTTGAAATGTGCTGCTTTGCACTGCATTATTTTACTTTAATGTATGTAATTATTTGACTTTTTCTTATTCCTTTTTTTCTAATTCCTTTTAGTGCATTTTAAAATTATTTAGCATGTTTTCGTTCTTTTGAACTCATTTTAAATTTTGTCACAATCTTTAAAATAGTCATTTTGACCTTCATATGTTCACCACAGACTACAAAAGCTACAAAAGTTTTGATTTTTTTTGTAAAGTAGTTAAAACTGTAATTCAACAAAGATGCATTATATTAATGAAAAGTGACAGTAAAGACATTTATAATGTTGCAAAGATTTCTATTCCAAATAAATGCTTTTCTTTTGAACTTTCTATTCATCTGTGAATCCTTAAAAAATAAAATATATCAGTTTCTACAACAATATTGGGCAGCACGACTGTTTTCAATATTTATGATAATCAGAAATGTTTCTCGAGCAGCAAATCAGCATATTAGAATAATTTCTGAAGATCATGTGACACTGAAGACTGGAGTAATGATGCTGAAAATACAGCTTTGATCACAGAAATAAGTTACATTTTAACAGATGTTCACATAGAAAACAGTCATTTTAAACTGTATTATATTTCACAATATTATCTGATCAGATAAATGCAGTCTGGGTGAGCAGAAGAGACTGTAGCAGCACACATGATGCTGAGGATGCGAGTGTGAGCAGCAGGAGATTGAGACAAGCGTGAGGTCTGGACAGAAGAGGGAAGGGAAGGTCAGGCCGCAGAAAAGAGCGATTTGTTTGCAGTGAAACTGGAGATCCTCCCCCACTTACCGCCGGTGCAACCTACAGCGGAATCAATTACCACTTGTCAGGATGAAACCAAAGCCATGCAACACAATAAGGGCACGACCTGAGAATTCTGTGTGAGCTGCTGCATGTGTGTGTGTGTGTGTGTGATTGTGATTTTATTTGTGGCTTTTATTTATTTGTTTGTTTGTTTGTTTGTCCAAACAAGGCTGGTCCAGGCCCAAACCAAAATAAATTCTTATATATATATATATATATATATATATATTGGCTTCTATTTATTTTTTTTAATATGTCCTTGTTCAATAAATAAAAAGGTACAGTAAGGTAAATATTGGGCAAATATTATATACACATATTTTTACAACATATTTAACATTTATTTATACTGTAGTACTGTAGTACTATAGTACCTTATATATTATTTTATATTTCTGGCTCTAAATTGGATGATCCATGTTCTAAACTTTAACTGAATTCTATTTTAATGTTGTATGTTGCATGTTGCCTGGCAACCACAGACAGCCATAAAACTAATTATTTGGCAAAAGAATTGTTTATTGATCATAAGCATTAATCATAATGTAGTCATTTATAAAAACACAGGTGTATTTTATCATATTGCCATTTGCCACTGTTTTATAAAAGTACAAGTCACTCTAGGTCGGTATTACAGTATTTTTAGCACATTAAAGTATTTTGCAACATGCTTCATTATTAATGTAAAAAAAAAAAAATTAGTTGAAGTAGTTAATTTCACATTTAATTCAATGTGTTACTTGTTTTCTTTTATTATTTGTGAAATTTATTAGCAATTTTGGAGTGAAAATTATTTTGAATTAAATCCTACACCAATTGTTTTTCAGCGTCCATATACTTTTTGGTGAAATAATTGTTTATTGTTAATTAACATTAATAATTATTATTATTAATAAACATAGTTGTATTGTATCATATTGCCATTTTCTGCTGTTTTACAAAATCAAAAGCCACTCTTGGTCTGTGTTACAGTGATTTTAATATTTTTGCCACAGGCTTCAATATCATAAAAAAAAAAAACTCTGGCCAAAATATATTGTAAACAGTGAAGCTGAAATTGAAAATATATTTCAACCTTCATACACAAAAATAAATTTCAAAATGTATTTCATGGGCAAGAAAATACATTTCCAATCTTACAGTAGCCAAAATAGGCTTCATTCATTTTTTTTTTATTATTATTAAAATTTGTCACATGTTCTTGTATGTTACAGACGACAAATCATTTTTTTCTTCAAATGTGACATGAATGTATTTTCTTGGATTGAAATAAATGGATTTAAAATAAACTAAATATATTAAATATATTTTCAAAAACAATATATTGGTAGAAAATATACTAAAATCTTAATATTTATGTAAATATATTTTGGAACATATTTTACCAAATATATATAAAATATATATGATAATATATATATACATATATATATATATATATACATTGCTGTATGGGTATCATCTACTTCATTTTACTTTTAGTTGAAACGGACTTACTTAATATACTTCATTCACTTTTTATTGGCCTATTTGTTTTCTTTAACAGTGGTGAACAGATTTTCCTGGTTGATTTTGGTGTGTCGATTGAAGCTGAATGAAGTGTAATGTGTGAATGAGTGTGTGTGTCTGCTGTCACTCTACACCTCACGGACGCTGCGGCTCACCAGAGGCCAGTGTGGTTCAGGGAAGGTTTGGAAACGTCTGAAACCTCTAACCACAGGAGCAGGCCGGCCACCCAAGCCGACAGACTGTGGGCGAGAGCCAATATCTGCTGCACCGGTGCCACCCGCCGCTGTGCCACACACCGCAAACATCATAGAGTTACAGCAGACAGAGCGAAAAATATCACTGCATGTTCACATTCTGTGCATTATCAGAGAGAACATATATGGATGCTTTTCCAATATTGTGCAATCCTGCCAATACAAAGATGCAAAGACAAAAAAAAAAAAAAAATTGTGTTGTTGCTTATTTTGTTTTATATAATAATAAATATAAGTATATACAACAAAATAAAATATACATTTTTAAGTTTAAGTTTTGAGTATTATAGGTTATTATAATAGCAGTAGAACACACACAAAAAAATTGCATTTATTTATTCAAAAATACAGTAAAAACTACAGTAACTGAGAGAGCTCAACGCACTGCAAATAGAAAAAAACACCTGCAAATTAAGAAAACAGCTTCATAAATTTAACAACACGCGCGCTGCAAATGCTCACAACACAACCAAATAAAGAAACGCACTGCAAATAAAATTCTTTATTTGTTTGCGTTGTGAGCATTTGCAGCACCTGCTGTCAAACTGATGAAGATGTTTTCTTGATTTGCTGATGCTTTTTCTATTTGCATGTGTTTTCTGAAGTTGCAGCACTTTGAGCTCTCTCGGTCACCGTAAAAAACAGTAAAATTGTGAAATATTATTGCAATTTAAAATAACTGTTTTCTATGTGAATATATTGTAAAATGTAATTTATTCCTGTAATCAAACCTGAATTTTCAGCATCATTACTCCAGTCTTCAGTGTCACATGATCCTTCAGAAATCATTCCAATATGCTGATTTGCTGCTCAAGAAACATTTCTGGTTATTAATAATGTTGAAAACAGTTGTGCTGCCCAATTTGTTTGTGGAAATGGTGATACATTTTATTTTTCAATATTCTTTGATGAATGCAAAGTTCAAAAGAACAACATTTATTTAAAATAGAAATCTTTTGCAACTTTATAAATGTCTTTACTGTCACTTTTGATCAAATTAATGTGTCACTGATGAATAAAAGTATTCATTTCATTCCATTTCTCAATGCTTTTGGCTGAAGAAAATGAATAAAATTAATAAAATTACAACATTAAAAAAAAAAAAAAAATGTGACAACTTGTCCTCACCTGATATTTATGAAAAATAGTCTTTTTGACCCTTTCAGTTCAAATTGCATTACATTGCATTAAAACATTTCAACTAGATGTTTTAAACCAATGCTAGGAAAATGTGTGTAATTGGACTAAACCTTATAGTTACTGAGATAATGACAGTCAAACTTGAACTGCTCTATAACTCAGAATGACAGCTTGATCTACAATATCACAACCAGTAACACCACTGTATAACATCACAGAGACCACAATGTGACAGACACGAGTCTTTCAACTGGGACTGAAGCATGACAGCTCAGAGTGGAAAAGAAACGAAAGGAAAGAACAGGATGAGTAACGCTGAGGAGCGTTTCCAAGCGTCCCGAAGGAAATTGAGGCCGACGCCGCGAGTGATTGGTTACTATTAGGAGACTCTAATGGGTGTGACATTGATAAGGACCGTAACCTGATCGCATGTTTTTTAGTGCTAACTTCTGCACTCCCGTCCAGCCATCAATCATTATTGCACGCCGGGCCAGCTCCCTCGGCTCGCTAAATATTTAATCAGCTTTAAAAAAGGAGAGAAAATGACCACACTCTTTCGCTTTTCTCTCTCTAGGTCTTTTTCTCTTTTCAGTTTCCGTTTGTATTTACACGAACCAGAAAGTAAACTGTGAAAATGTATCTTTACAGTAACAGCTTATAACTGGGGCTCTTTTAGTATTATTAAAATACTATTAAAGTTTTATTAATATTTTAGTTATAGATTTACTTTTGATGTATATTTTTGTCATTTTAATTCATTTTCATTTCAGTTTTAGTTTTAGTCACTCAAATTAAACTGAAATGTAAATGAAAATGAGAAACTGAAAAAAAAGAAGTTGAAGTTTTTTATATTTTGCAAAAGTTCTGGGAACAACGTTAATAGAACGTTCATTCAAAGTTATCTGGTCTTTAATTACATTCCAAAAACACAAGCACAGAAGCATTGTTATAGAATGTTTTATTTCTAGATCATTTTAGTGGAATGTTCATCTACCTTTTTTTTAATTGTTACTAACTGTTTCATAATGTTCAGAAAATGTTAAAAAAGTAACATTCTCATAATGTTCCCATCCTCCCTTAATGTTCTCACACACACACACACACACACAGTTATATATATATGTATGAAATAATGTTTTAATAACTTAATGGAAATTTTGGCAAAACATTCTGGCAAAGTTCTTTCAAATTTATGAACAAACTTAACATTAGAACATTTATTCAAAGTTCTGTTTTTATTTTAATAATAAAACAATATTTACATTTAAAAAAACATTATTTTATACATAAGTCATGGAATGTTTTTTCCCTGAAATGTTTTAATCGAACATTCCATCTAACATTTTTTTTGACTATTTTGCTTCAGAACATTCAGAGAGCATTCAAAAGTAATATTCTCATAATATAATAATAACATTTTCATAACTTAATGGAAACATTCGTAAAACGTTTCTAGAACACATTTTTGTTAGCTGGGATTTCCCCCTACAAATGTTTGACTGATGTCTTCCAAAACGGATGCAGTAGTTCAATGCATAATATTTAACCCACACCTTCCTATCCGCACATATTCAGCACTCACAGCTGTCATCCCGGGCCATTGACACATTCCCAAAGTCACCGGACACCTGAGCCCGTGCTGCTTCCACCGGAGCCATAATTAAAGTATACGTTACTGCATACAGCATGGTGTCCGGTGACCAGAGCAGAGATCTGATATCTGAGGCTCTGGTTCTACAGCACCGGGCCCCCATTAGCAGGTATGAATTATACATTCAGTACCATGGTACTTATAGCACAGAGAAAGCGAGAAGGACGACAAGAGAGAAAACAAGTGATAAAAGAGAGTGAATGATCAGTGAGGGACAAGTGGGCATTGAATGAAGGAATGAAGGAAGGTTGTCCAGAAAGATAGACATTAACCTTGACTCAAAGTGCATGATGCCATAATGATGTGTTTATCTTTGAGTAGCATCATTTAAATTCTCCTATCAAAACTCTTTTGTGCAATTAATGTTCCAGTGACTCATAATGATTTATAAAAAAGTCATTTTATAAAGACTGCACTTACTAAGATACATTTTTATTTGCTGAAATATTTTAGAGCTGATAAAAAAAAAGCATATTTACTTAAATATTTTCTTAGTTTTTCTTTAAGATTTCATCTCAGTGACTTTTTAAGACTTATTATATCCTTTTTTATGTCTGGAAAATACAAACAAATTTTAAAATGTGCAGATTACAGATAATAATAGTTGAATATAAGCGTTTCAACTGTATTTAAAAAAAAAAAAAACATTGCAGATTACAAATCAGTTCGTTTATGTTTTGTTTTTTTCTGGCGCCAAAATACGTTAGCGTCAGGAGGTAACCATAACAACAGCGTTTTCCGTTACAGGCGACGGTTGACTGTCTACAAAACATAGGTATTGTTATTATTTATCACGTTATTCTAGATTTACAGATCGTAATTATATCATTTCAAATAGTTCGAGGGGTTCAGCTAACTTTGATAGTGCTAGATAACGTCAAATTGTGGTTGTGACGAACCTGAACAGACTGCGCCTTAAAAATAGAAATGGTTTTTAAAATCGACTTTCTTCACGGTATAATTTACAGACTGAGCAAACCCTAACCAAGCTCGATCTATACAGCAGGCTTTTTACACCAGAAAAACGGACCCACTACAATCAGCAGCTGATTTTATCGCCTCTCAACTAGCTGAAGAAACCGGATCCGATCAGCACTTAGCGACAGAAAATCTCCAAAGAGCGTCTCTGAAAGCAGATGATGATTAAATCCAAACGAGGCCCGGGAATCACTTTTCAAGGCACGTTTTCCCTCAGTTATATCTCTGGTCCAACCTAGAGGAAAATATTATATATTTTTGTTTGTGACAGATTTACTGGAGATACAGGTATTACTGTAACTCAAATAGTAAGGTAAGACTGTAGCAACGCCTAAGGTGAGTTCGATTCCCAGCGAGTATGTGAATTTATAAAATGAATGAATGAATTGAATGCAATGTATGTTGCCAAATGCATAAATTTAAATATCTAGTTTCTCCCGAAATTCCTTAGGAAAAATAAACACTGGATTTTTACATTTTCTAGCTTCTTAAGCCCTGTTCACACCAAGCACGATAATGATAAAGATAACTATAACGATAACTATATTTGCGTCCACACCAGCAGATGATATCCTCTGTTATCCTATTCTAAGCGCACGTGCATCTGCCGCTTTAAATTCTCCAGCACATTATTGATAGTTTTCACGTGACGTCACATCCTTATAGGCACGCCCACCTGGCGGGCAAAACGAAGCTTTGCTCCACTTACCGCCAGCTATTTTTACGCAGATTGCGTCAAGTAATAATGTAGTAAAACGCAGATATTAAAAGGCGAGATTCACTGGACACCTTATTGATGATGTATATTTTGTACAGGCAAGAAGATGAAGCCAGAATATAAACGCAATGTGCAAAGTTTCACATTAAATGGCTTCCCATAGAAAACCATTAGAAGGAAAACACTGAACCGTTAAGCGGATTGCGTTCATATTCCGCCCTCATCTGCTTGCATGTGTAAACTATGCATCATTAATGTGGTGATTACTGAATTTGATCTTTTAATATTACTGTTTTAAATATATTAAGGCACTTTAAGTGTTTTTACAGCGTTTTCTCGCACTGTTTATGATTGAAATATTGCCGCGGGTGCTTAATATGGATTTCAAATGGCCAAAACTTGCATTTTGTTCAGAAATACCTTTGTTTTATTCTTTTGAGAGGTGATCTAAATATTTGCGGCTGGGAAGCAGATGAAAAATTGACACGCTTGTGCAGCAGTTCTATGGATGTTTTGCCCTCCCAAGTCTTCGAGCCGGTCACGTGACTAAAAGCTATCAATAGCAGGATGGATTCTGATTGGCTGTCAGTGTTTTTTATCGTTCATCAGCTGGAAAAAAATTGTTCTGGAAGTGACTCCAACGATATCGTTTCTCTGTGCCGTTATCGTTATAGTTGTGGTGTGGACTCTGCTATTCTTTAATACTGAGAACGATTTTTAGAACTATATCTTTATCGTTATCGTGCTTGGTGTGAACGGGGTTTTACTGTAGCCATTCAGGGAACGTTCTCACAACTCACTAATTTTTTTTAAAGTCATACACTGTAAAGCTCCGTTCACACTAAGCACGATAACGATAAACATAACGATACAGATATAGTTCTAAAAATCGTTCTCAGTATTAAAGAATAGTAGCGTTCACACCACAACTATAACGATAAAGGCACAGAGAAACGATATCGTTGGAATCACTTCCAGAACGATTTTTTTCCAGCTGATGAACGATAAAAACACTGACAGCCAATCAGAATCCATCCTGCTATAATGTGCTCGAGAATTTAAAGCGGTTAGAATAAACAGACGATATCGTTCGCTGGTGTGGACGCTAATATCGTTATCTTTATAGTTATCTATATCGTTATGGTGTGAAAGGGGCTTTAATGTTACGAAAAAACGTTCTTAAAGTAATGTTTATGGAACGTTCTTATAACTTCATTAATATTTGATAGGCTATATGTTCTCGTAATGTTGAGAGAAAACTTTCTTAGAACAACATTCTTGTAATGTCCTTATATTATTTGCATTTGGTAAACATTCTCATAAAGTTGAGAGAAAACGTTCTAGAGTCTTAAAAATAAATGCTCAAATAATTTTATATTTTGGGTAAAAATACAATTAGTAGAAGATTTTAGTCACTTATTAAAAATGTTCTAATTACAACAAGGAAAACTATAGACATTTTAACATTCTTAGAATATTAAAAATAAATGTTCAAATAAATGATTATATTTTGGGTAAAAATATAATTAGTAGAATATTGTAAGAAATGTTTTTGTAACCTTTAAATAACATTATAATCATGAGAAATAAACTGGACATTTTCAAAACAGTGTTCCCACAACGTGTTATAACATTTATTTTGTGTTGATATGCATTTGCTGCTGTGCTCTGTTTGATTTCTAAAGCACTGGTGGGTTGACTATGGTGTTCAGACTTTTGTATCTTGGGCATCGTTGTTTCTGTGTAGGAGAAACATCTGAGATATTAAAGAGATCTCATTTGTGATGCCTTTGGGTCCAGGGGTCAGCGGGTTGGTCAGTCAGGCTGCGTGAGTCAAACTCCGGGGTGGGTTTTGACAGTGACAGCCGATACACTTCATCTGTGATTACAGGACTTTTCCATCTCATGGATCTGCCTGCAACTCCCACAATATTGATCCTCTAATAAAAGTCAACATGGAGAAGCAGAAAGATGCAGAATGAAATTACTGCCATCTCTTTCTTACCTTCTCTCTGTCTTTCAGCTAGTTCCTTGGCTCCTCCTCCATTTCTCTGGCTTGGCACAGAGGATGAGATCCGGCTTTGACAGATGGGGCGGCCGGGACACAAGTGATGTAGATGAAGACAGATTCTGACGTGTGCGTTCTTGGTGAGGAGAGGGTGAAGGAACGGCTAGAAGCATTGCTGCAAGAGTCTGAAAGAGTACAGTGATGGTATTTTCATTTATGTATTTTATATATTTCACCATCATACAGTACATATCTTAAAATATTGAATAAAATATTACACTAAATTTGTAAAGATGGAAATAATTTTAGTTTGAATTAATAATCATTTTAATTTTTTTTGGACAGCAACTGTAATAAAATATTTGTGACTTACGGTGGTGGCCAAAATGATTAGAACACTAGTATTTTCACCAGATAAAAATGGTTTTAAGTCAGTTATTTCTATCTTTTGCTGTAGTGTGTCAGTAGGAAATGTCAGTTTACATTTCCAAACATTCATTTTGCCATTAATTGTAATAATACAGTGAGATTTTTGTTTGCACAAGGAGTCTGAAACAGCCAGTGTTCCACATAGAGATCTGATCTCATGGTCATCCAGTCTGTCTGGAATGACATGAAGAAACAGAACAAACTGAGACAGACTAAATCCAGAAGAACTGTGGAGAACAACGTCTCCAAGATGCTTCAAGAGACCTACCTGCAAAGCTACCTGAAAAACTATGCGCAAGTGCACCTAGGGCAAAAGCTGCTTTAAATGCAAAGGGTGGTCACACCAAATGTTGATTTCATTAATAGAAGTTAATTGATAAAGAAAATCTATTTATGACAGCATCCTCATTTTACAGCATTTTTACACAAGAGCCTAAAACTTTTAATAGTACTGTAGCTTTGCAGGTAGGTCTCTTGAAGCATCTTGGAGACCACTGTATATCTTGCTTGCAATCAGAATACAACTTTTCATGGCTGTTAGTGGAGAAAGTTGCTTGCTGTTTTGCAGAAGGAAGGTGTAGTTTCAACATCTACCAGCAGGGGCTAACTAAACCAAACGATCTGTAATATCCCTTTAAACTACGAGGAAGACATTTTCCTCCGGGGAGTGACATCATTTTAGAGGGAAAACAGCATCTCAAATGCTGCGTCCCAATGTGCCTACTTATACTATGCTCTTAAAGTATGTACTCTTTTGGTGAAGAAGAAGTACACACTTTTGAGTGTGTAGTAGAAGAGTAGGCAAGCTTTGGGACATACTATCACGTCACACATCTGCATCTTTAACCGACTGCTCTGTCACACCTGTTACACACACCCTGTCACTGTAAACTGGCCTGTCAATCATCTTTTCACAGTTAACATCCTCCACATTTCATTTCATTTAACTTCCTGATGTATTGGAAAGAAAAGAAGTTAATCGTTGAACGATGCATTTAAAAGTTAACGACCAAACGGGTGTTTATAAAAGTTCACATTGCTGTTGCAGATGAAATACAACACAGATACCATTAAATCAATATTTGTTACCAGGTTAAATATTGATTATTAGTAACTCAACCCACTATTTCTTAACCTCTCTACCTAACCTTCGGTCGCACACATCCATTTTATTTGTGTTTGTAGTTCTGGACTGAATCCTTTGCCAAAGCGCAATGGATTGTGGGCAGTTTTAGCCATTAGAGTGTGCACAGATCCACACTTCAAAAATCTACCTGAAAAAGTTGACCATCCGGGGACTTTTGGCATACTCTTTTCAACATACTGTGCTTTGTGACACACTTATTGTAATCTCACATACTATTTCGGATGGACAGTATGAACATTGGGATGCAGGCAAACATTAGCAAGTAAGTATTACCAGTGGGTTTGATGGATTCTGTGATGTGTTAGTTGGTTTGTTACTGTAAAGCTTTTCATCCAGTTTGCTCAAATTACCCAAATCAGTCTCATAATATCATGATGTCCAAAGATGGTTAAAACAATATAAAAAAATTAGCTTCAAGTTGATAGTATTAAGTAAACTAGCCATCAATCCTTCACTGAGGAATCACTAACTTCAGCTTTGTATTTCCATCTTGTTGTCTTGTAATTGTGTAAACAATTGCAATTAAGCAATATTTTAATTAATAAGGTAAAAAGTATTTGAATCATTCATTTTATGTACTTTTCTTGGAATTATACCATTTTACATTTGACATGAAAAGGTCAAATTATCACTAATCACTAATTTTATTTTATTTTTTTTCAAAGAATTTAATCCTTTTCGTGAAAATTATATTTTTGCTTCATTACATTCTCAGGATCACATTTAATTTGGCTTTAAACCTGACAAAAAATAATTTTAATTAAAAAATTTAAAACATGTTCATCATAGGGAGGAGGATTCAAATTCATTGTGTTTTTTATCACATCATTGACCTTTGACCTCCTGTTAACCTAAAAATCTTAATATGGATTATAAAGAATAGGTCAAAACAACACAGTGCATGCAATATTGTAGACTTTGTAGAAATCAGCAAAAATATTTAGTTACTTCACAGAAGTAAAAAGACACTATTGGTGTGATCGTTCTGCTGGAAGAGTTAGATATTAATACTTATGACCACAACAATACAGGTGTAATAATAATAATAGCCAGAGCATATTATCTTACTTTCAGATATTTTTTTCTCTGAAATGCGCTGAAATAAATTTATAGAGTGTTGTATTGTTACATGGATCAATTGCTTTAAAAGTACATCATAATTTGAGAGGCATATCAAAGCTATTGATGTTTTTGGAGTCAATTAACTGCTTAATTATGTCATTTAAATCCATTAACTTTTCTTCCCATCGTACAAATGAAACCCACGCTGCAACGTTCAAAGACTGTTTCATGCAGCAGCAAAAGTTTTACTTGTAGAGTATCACTCAATCATTCTCTCTTGCAATAAGACTGTTGTTTACTTCTAGGTCATGCTTTCATTTTCTTACAAGAATGCACTTTGAAATCTGTTTAAAGACAGCGATGTCGCCACCGTGATTTATGGCTTGATTTGAAGCAGGAAGGGGGGTTCAATGTGACATCAGAAAGTAGCCATAAGTCCATTTCCAGAAACAGTATGCAGAACCTGACGGAGATACAATGTCATTGAAAAAAAAAAATTGGGCATTTTAATAAAATATATATACAAAAAGTGTAAATAATTTTGCAAACAATGAAAAATGCAGAGGAAAAGTCTTCTGCATTATTTTGCATATTTAATTTCACTTTTTTTCAGGTATTTCATTCTTTTTTTTCATTGCATTCTTAGGATGGTTAAACCACCTTTAACTTTTTGGCTTTAAACTTTTTTGTATACATTTTAATAAAATAAAATAAAGTAAAATAAAATAAAAAGTTTAATTTAGCAAACAATGACATTGACATTAACTTCAAGAAGTTAATGTCATTTTTTACTGAGGAAAATGTTTTTGTGTTATGCACTAAAATGTTTTCTGTTGAATATTACAACTTAGATCATATGTCTTAGATCATAAATAAATTTACATATTTTTCTTTAACTTTAGTTCAAAATTCGTTTTTTAAGAATGTCACTCTTTTGATGAGAATGATTTTCTTTTTTCTTCAGTACATTATCAGAATGGTTAAACCACCTTTAACCTTTTGACTTTAAATTTTTTTTCTACATTTTAAAAATAATACTAATTAGTTTATTTTTTGTGCACCAAAAACTAACCAAAACAAAAAAATGGGATAATTAAATATTTCAGCTTTTTATGTTGCTTGAAAAATGTTGGGGCGGGGCTACTTGTTTAACTGATCAATTGCCAGAAGGGGGAGTGTTTGAGAAACCTGTTTGCACAGAGTCATTGCAGGTCCTTTAATGGTGGAGAAGTAAAACACAGCAGCTTCAAAAAGAAAATAAGAAAACAAGGGCCTTAGAAGCTTCATAAAACTAAACTGTGAATATTTCTTTCCCATAATCACCCTTTGGGGGCTGTTTTGCAGTCTGTTTGATATCCTACTTCTGTTCATTTCCACAGCGTTGTTCTGGCATCTCGTGTGGAGCGCTGACTAGCTAGTTAATTGAGAGCCTCCTGAGACCCTTGCTAGTATGAGAAGAACCGAGTGAAATGGGATTGTTCTCTCGGGAACGACGGAGGAGATTGGAAGAGCCCAGGGGAGAAGCATTGAAGAGCGGAGGCCAGGCAGGCCGTGACAGGTAAATAACAACAGTCCCTCCTCTCTCGGGCTGATCCTGTCCAGGAACTAGTGGGCTGAAACCAAGGAAGGGGCAAATGAGATGTTTTAAATGTGGAGTTGAAAGGGAAATGCAGTGGAACCTGGTAAACAGACTGTATACATTTTCCAAATTCGTTTCCCAATGTTTTTCCCTTTTTAAAACACATAAAGTGTGTTTTTTCTTAATACATGTAATATTTTAGTCAAAGTCTTTTTATTATAATTTGGTTATACCTACAAAGAAATCCAGTCCCCTCAGAACAATTTCCATTGCACATAAAAAAAGTAATACAAAGCGTAAAAATAATAATACAAAAAAAAAACATAAAGACAGTGTCCATTATATACCATTTGGCTAAATAAATAGAAATAGAATGATGAAATAATGATGATAGAAATAAAGTTTTTAATGTTTTCTAAATGCATTTTCGTTAAGTGCATTAAGTTTTTCTTTTTTTAAACCACATAAACTCTACAAAGATCTCAGCCTCAGAAAACAAGTTTCCATTGCACATAAAAAAAGTAATAATAATAATAATAATAATACAAAACTTAAAAAGTGTCCATTATGTACATTTAAAATATATATATATATATATATATATATATATATAAATATACAAAATATATAAATAATAAATATAAATATATAAGAACAAATAAATAAATAATGGCCAAAATATATTCTTTATGATTTTAAATACCTAATAAAGCATATAGTGTGTGTTAACAGAAGATATACATTTTATCAAGACATCATTTTTCTTACGCAAGTCAAGACCGTCTGTCAAGCAACATATCTAATATCTAATATAGACAAGAAATTTATTCATTCTTTTATTCTCTCAAAAATGAATTGGAAAATATTTCCTGTACTGATAATTTTATGCAAAAGCCAGTTTGAGCTTTGGACTCTCATTGGAAATCAATGCACATTAACACTGTTTATTTAGCGTTTTTAATGCCATAGCCTTCATTTCAAGGTGTCTCCAGTATCTTCTGACCTCCAAGAAGCGAAATGCTGAACCTTGACCCCAGTAACAGAGATTCCCTGTTGGATTTGTGTTCCACAACAGGATGAATCCTTGTTACTGAGAGCAAGAGGTCAGATTTTCTCGTGGGCCTCTGAAGACTAGCGTTCGCCGCCGTTCTGAAAACAACACAAGAAATCCAGATTTGACTCGTTCCATTGGTAAAATAGCGTCTGTGTCGGTATGTGGCGGTTCTCCAGCGTTCCCTTGTGACACAGTCGATGGCAGCTAACAAAGCAGGGTTAAACAGATTGAGTGAAGTGTCTGATTGTTTGACCTTAACTCCTGTTGTTCTCCCATCCCCCTGTGTTTTTGTGTTTGGGGAAGGAAACTTAAATCAGCAATTAACATAAATAATTAACTACTCCCTGGGATTAATTATTAATGTGTCGGAGGAGGGATTGCTCCCGCTTCAGACTGAGATAGCACCTCTAGAACTGAGAAAAAAAGCCCATGACTTACTTTTGTTGGCACTTTCACCTTTTAGTTGGAGAACTCTTTCTGTTTTAGGGTGGTTTTTATGCCCATTGGAAAGAAAATTCACAAATGAGACCTTTTTAATATCCCGATTGTTTATGTAGCGTTGTTGTAGTTTTATTTATATACTATTATATTTTGAATGAATTTTTATTTTTATTTTTTTATTTTTTTTTATTTTTTTTTTAAGTTTAAGTAATTCATTTTAGTACTTCAGCTTAAACTTATTTTATTTCAAGTAGTTGTCAAGGCAGCATTTCTAATTTTCATTTAATTTATTTTTATTTTTATTATTATTATTCACATTTATTTTCACATTTACTTTATTTCATTTATTAAAGCAATGAGATAAAATTATTTGAGTTTCAGAAGAAATATTTTGATTGTTTTTGTTTTCAAATTTGATTTTAATTTTAGTTTTTAGTTTTTCAGTTTACGTTTTTGATGTTCTTTTGTCATTTAATTATTTTTTTATATTCTATTTAGCTTTTTTACTTTTTTTAAGTTTAAGTAATTTTAGTACTTCAGCTTAAACTTTTTATTTTATTTTATTTTATTTTTTTATTAGTTGTCGAGGCAGAAATGTTCATACATTTTAATGTTTTTTTTAGGTTTAAGTTTTTCATCTGAAGTTTTTAATATTTTGCTTTATTTCAGTTATTAAAAATGATTTTTAATAGTTTTTCGTTAACAATAACAATGCTAATTCTAAACAGCAATGCAATTAAATGGAGACTGCTAAAGTGTGTCTTATCTTTTGCCTAAAATGTTGTTTCGAAGAAATTTCAGCATCGTGATACTCAGATCTCAAAATAAACTCCATCTCTTCTCATCAAGCTCTTCAGAAGCAAATGATCAGAGCTACAATATCCACATTAATTTGATAATTTTTTCACAGTCTCTGTTTGCTCACAAATCTCATTGCTGTATAAAATCAACTTTTGAGATGTTAAAGAGGTCTCATGTATAATTTGTCTGGGTTTTTTAAACACTTTCTCCTTTACCTTTTCTGGTCATTTTCTTCACTGGTCTTCTAACTTGACTCACACTCTCTCTCAGTTCTTGTCGTCTTGTCTGTAATTCTGTCTTTACACCTTTATCTACTCTGATCCCTCTCTCACTGTTTGTGTACTCAGAGCATCTGTATCATGTTGCTGAGATCTGGCTCGTTAATTGCTCGGTAATTACAGTGCTTCTGTTGATCTGTTCATTTCACAGCCCTGCTACAAACCTTTTAGGCTGTCTGCTGGAGCTCAGACTCTATTGGATTTGGCTCATGTGCCTGTCTAACGCTTTGAGAGCTGCTCTAATGTGCTGTCAGCCGTTCCACATGCACTTCCTCTATCGTGATGCGCTCGCCTGTCTGGACAACTGTTGCGTCTGCAGCACCCAGACGAGCTGATCTGATCTGATGTCAAATACGCTCCAAGCGTTGACGGTAACAGATTGTGTTTTCTTCGACGTCCGTGCTAAACACATTCCACTGAAATCAACAGATTCACAGCATTTTCTGACGTAGTAAAGTGCTAAGATTGCACCCAAAACACAGCAGTGTTATTTTAGTATCCCTGAGTACCACTATAGTTTTTTGCTATATTTTTAATGTTTTTATATTTTGTTTTCATTTTAAGTTTAGCTAATTTTTAACATTTCTATATAGTTTATTAATGTAAAAAAAAACTAAATTATTTAATACTTCAACTTAATATTATTTCAGTTAGCTGCCAAATTTCTAATTTTCACTTACATTTTTAAGGTAACTTTTTTTTCATCTTTTCATATTTTTTAAATATATATTTTACTTGTTTTTTTTTTTCAAGTTACAAAAAAGTTTTTTTTTAATTTTTCTGTTTTTTCTGTTTTGTTTTGTTTTGTTTTGTTCTGTTTTTGTCATTTTTATTAGTTATTTTAAATGCCTATATAGTTTTTATTTTTATATTTTCTAAAGTTTTTTTTTAAATTTATTATATTTAGTTTTTTAATAGCTAATTTTATTTAGTTATTTTAGTACATCAAGTTGAACTAAATAAAAATGTGAAATGTTGACTTGGCTTCTGGCTGAAATAATTTAAAAAAAAGTTTTATTGTAATTTTTTTTCAGTTAATGTTTATTTTATTTCAAATATGAAAAATGTTTTGTTTGTTTTTTTGCTTTTAGTTTAGTATAGTTAACTATAAAAACCCTGCTATACTGTTAAATCATAAGTTTCAAAGCGTTAAACACTTGCACGTCTGTTTTTATTTCTAAAAAAGCTTCAGTTAAAGTTATGCCAGATGGTTTACCACTTGTGACTCAATATATTATAAATGCATTTGTTATAGTTTAAATAATTCTGTATAAAAGGCTATTTTCTTAGACTCCCTCATGAATTACCCATATTAAAGCCCCATTTGAGGCCCGTTCTTACCCTCAGATGTACAGCAGAGATCTTTCTTAACTTCTGCTCTTCTTTAGGGCTCTGACCAAAGTAACTGAGAACCTCCTGTTATCATCCTCGTCTTCAGTAGCAGCCACAGCCTCTGGACTCCAAACTCTGAACGCCGCTTATCTTTACAGCCGCTAATGCTGGCCGAGGAACCCAGTGATGGGACCAGCCCGTGTTAACCATTAACACCCCAACTTGCTCCCTTTTTCATCTTGGTAAGTTCCTAATGTAGTGTTTTACACCACAATGCATTTATCATGTCTTATTTGGCACACGTTGTTTCGAACAAAATGAAATGATACCATTCATATTTCCATGCAATGTAAACAAAGCAGCAATTTCACATCTCGCTATGCATCAAAATTCTCAGTGGCTTTAAAAACAACATAGCCTACATAGAAAGGCAATTCTGCAAGTTTATGGTATGATATGCAAGTCTTATCAATTTGCATGCCGAACCTTTACAACATCCAACAAGCATAGGCAATTATTAGCAAACGTGTTCATCAGATTCAAACGGCATGATGTCATTTAACCAAACGTTCGCGCACAACCTCTGCCTCAGTTTTCTCTGTAATCTGCAAAAAAGTTCAAAAGTCCGATTGATAGTCAGTTATATTTGTAAAGATAAAAAATGGACCAGAACCAGCTGTCCTCAGCAAAGTGACTCAACAAACAACACGGCAGTCTCTTATAATTAAACGAAGGCTATACCATTTATTTTGTTGCTCTTTATGTTTCTGCTATGCTTTATATTGCACAGCAGCCTAAGATGAGCTCGATCTCACTCCGTTCCCAACCCCAATCAGGCTAATAAGCAACGGCCAATCCAGAAACTCTTGACTGCTATAATAAGGCAATTAAAGAGAGCTGGCAGACAGACACTTCCCACGATGCCGGGACTCCCAAGACGGGCCCTGCCAATGCCAATCTCTAATAGGGCCCAAAGCACAGGCCTGGGAAGATGCAATTGGATTTGAAGCCAATCAATCATTCCAGCTATTGACCTATGATTGGATTTAGAAGACATGTCAGGGCCGCTTTGATTTTAGCTCGGGCCCAATGAAGCTGGATGTGAAGGTTTATTGTTTCGGACGGACCGAGAGTGGTGTGTGGGCTTTGACACGCTGCCAGAAGAGATGGATGCGTACAATGACTGCTGTATCCATCCATCAGAGTTAGAATCCGTCATCTCATCTTTCACAGTAGTGGTGTACAACATCATCTGCTGCTTTTGGGGTCTGTGCTTGTTTGTGAAGTCTTGTGCCTTGGAGTTTCTCACATATCTCAGCATTTCTAAAGAAGGCTTTGATTGTTTGAAGCTTGGTGGAGTTCTGGTTTTGGAGACAAATTTATGTAAACATGCTCACTGACACCTGATTAAATGTCTGTGAGTGTGACTGCGATGGATGTATAATGAACAGCCAATAGAAGGACAGTTTTCATCTATTAATGTGTGAGAGAGATCGAGAAACATTTGTTCATTGTTATGTGATACTAGCTTGTTATTATGTGATACAAGCTTGGCTACTGTACCAGGGTTATTATCATTAAATAAAAATAAAGCATAAAAAACATTTTCATTACTTGAAATACATACAATAAAATAAAAAATAAAAAAAAATAAACATTTTTTTCAAGACATGTCTCATCCTGTTATTTTGAATAACTAAAATAAAAAAAGACTGAAATAAAATAAGCATTAACTGAAATAAAATAAAATGTTACCAATGCAACATTTCTCATTTTCATTTATTTTAACTTGATGTACTGAAATAACTATAACTGAAATAAAATAACAAACTGTTTAAAATATATATATATATATATATATATATATATATATATATATGAAAAAAAAACACACAACAAAATTACTAATTACTTTTTTAAAAAAATGAAAATGGATATAAAAATAAATAAATAAATTCAAATTGGGAATGTTGCCTTGCCAACTAATTGAAATAAAATAAGTTGAAGTTGAAGTACTAAAATGCAGGGCAACATTTATCATTTTCATTTACTTTAACTTAATGTACTAAAATAACTAAAACTAAAATAAAAATTAATAAACAATATACACATAAAAAACCTAATAAAAATTACAAAGACACAGAGCAAAGGGTCCAAAACTTGAACTAAAATTGCAATGAAATTGAAATCAGAAAATATGAAGAAAAAAAATTCAAAATATAAACACAAACCTTTATAGTATATTAATGATACTAAATTAACACTGGCCTATATAATATGCAACATAAATATCTTGTTTCTAGCATTTCCAACATCAGCACCAGGACTTGCCTAGGTTTGTGTGGTTCAGTTTCAATTTTTTGTGTCAAAGAGGATGTCGCAATTAACGTAAAATAGCCTTTCAATGCTGTTAATCATGACCAAAGTCTTAGGTAATATAAATATCATGCAATCTGACATAAAAAACTGATGATGTTGCACAATCTGCTTTAGGTTTTATGCAAGATCGCACCAGACTCATATCAAACAGTCTGATAAGCAACAATCATAAAGGACAGAGAGCAAAAAAAAAAGAAAATCATACAGAGTGCATTTGGTTTTACAATGTAGTTGAAAGAGTAAGTTTGTAAGTAAATTTAAAAGTGTATATTTTAGTCTTTGGGGTCAATTTTTTTTAAAGAAATAAATACTTTTAATAAGCTAAGATGCATTAAATTGTTCAAAAGTGAAGACATTTATAATATTAGAAAATATTCCTATTTCATATAAAAGCTGTTCTTTTGAACTTTCTATTCATCAAAGAGTCATGAAAAATAAAATGCATGACGGTTTCCACAAAAATATTGGGCAGCACGACTGTTTTCAACATTTATAATAATCAGAAATGTATCTTGAGCAGCGAATCAGCATAATAGAGAATGATTTCTGAAGGATCATGTGACACTGAAGACTGAAGTAATGATGCTGAAAATTCAGCTTATAAATTACATTTTAATATATTCAAATTTTCAAAGGTTTTTCTGTTTTTACTGTATTTTTGATAAGATAAATGCAGCCTTGGGGAGCAAAAGGAACTTTCAAAAACATTAAAAAATCTTACCAACCTCAAACTTTGGAGCTGAAAAAGTAGTGTATATTTTAGTGGCTATATATCATCGTTCAAACGGCATGCATTATATAAAAAAGCATAAATCTTATTAGGACTAATTTGCTTGAGGAAAACAACAAATTGCTCCAAGCTTTTGCAGAGGTTTTAGAATATCTTTCCCCAAAACTTTGTAAAAATTAATGTCATGTTTGGCGACAGACCTGGTCCGGTAAAGGAGTCTCGTGTTGTTTTTCCATTTCAGGTGGTGTAGCATGACCTAGATGAGGAGAGCGACTGAGAAGAAGAGCTACGGTAATGCAAAGAGACCTTCTGCGTCTGTCCCTGTCGTTTAAATTACAAGAGCGAGATTAATTTTCCATTTGCGGACCTCTGAAAGATGGCAACATCTTCCCAAAAACATTCGGCTGATAAATGAAAAGCAGCGGCACTCTAGAAATAATGACATGAATTACAGCACACTCTTACTGCGGTAATCGCAGAGTAGCTATTGGATATAAAGACTGATCAATATGCCCTCTGAAGGCCTGCAGAAGGACGAGTGAGGAAAGCCAGTCAGGCGACCGAAGACGAAACCTGAATCGAGTGGACTGACAAGGTAAGAATTGGATTAGTTTGTGGGGGTTTTTTAACATTACAACATCTGAAGACTGCTGTGGCATCTTGGCTAAAGCTCAGTAAGCAGAAGGTTGTTGGTTCGAATCTTTCAAGGAATGAGCTGTGAACAATCAGCATTACGCCCTTGAGCAAGACACCAAACACCACGTGGCTCCAGGAGCGTCGTCCCTGTAATTAATGTACTGTAAGTCACTTCAGATAAACAAAAACATCTGCTAAACAACTACCTATTCTTGCTTGGTTAGCTAAAACCATGCCATTATGTAGTGCAGTGGCTCAGTTTGTTTCTCTGTCGTTGCTGACATGCTAATGACCCTAATTTGATGGATCGCTAAGCACAGCTGGACACAACGTGTGTTTTGTGCTCATCTTTTCAGTGCCACACCATATTTATTTTTATCCATTTGTACATAAATTAACTTAACTATTAGCTAGCTATAGATATGTTTTATTAATGAGCTTTTTGTCTTTAATTTATAGCTAATTGGACAGATTAGGTTATGATTCAGGCCTATGAATGCAACAAGGGAGTGACACCATATTTCTGCTTTATTGCACCCCAAAATCAAAAGAAAAATAAAATATTTTGCTTATAAAGCGTTTAGGACCATTAAGGTTTTGATGCACTGCCATTATAGAATTTGTTGTTCTTTAAAATGAATTTTATTCATTTTATTGCAGCTTCTTTAGACAAAAACATTTGAGATTTTTGTCACCTTTTCTATATTTTTTTGAAAGAAATGCATACTTCTATTCAGCAAGGATGCATTATATTGATCAAACGTTACAGTAAAGACGTTTAGTGTTACAAAAGATTTCTATTTTAAATGAATTTGAACTTTCTATTCATCAGTAAACCTTGAAAAAAATCAAATGTATCACAATATATGTTTTCAATATTGATAATAATCAGAAATGTTTCCTGAGTAGCAAATCAGCATATTAGAATGATTTCTGAAGGATCATGTGACACTGAAGACTGGAGTAATGATGCTGAATATTCAGCTTTGATCACAGAAATCAATTATGTTTTAATATTTATTAGAAAAAGTCTTAAACTCATTACACTCATTAAACTCAATTCACAAAGTCATTAAACATATCAATTGCACTTTGTAACCACAAATGTCATTTCCACCACAGAGGCAGTGTGGTGGAAATGACTGTGGTGGAAATGATATTTCTGTAGTTTGTGAAAAAATGGAAGATAGCTTCACTGATTAGCTTTGAATTAATACTTAGCATTTCATGTATGCAAAATACTCTTATTTAACTTAAAATTTTTAGCTTTTTTAAAACACCCTTGAAGATACAGCATGTTTGGAAATGACGTAGAATAAATATTGTGGCGGGAGGAGCAAACGACAGACACAGTGGGTGTGGCGTCAGGCCTCGGAGAGGCTTTTATTTAACAGAAATTTCAAAATAAAGTGTCCAAAGGGGAAAAAGTGTCCAAAATAAACAGGGGATCTGGTGTCCTCGTCGTGCTGCGAGGTTAGTGAAGGAGGGGCAGTGTTCAAGGAGGAAGGGTCCAGGTAAGGGGTGGAGTCCGGCGGCCGCACGCGCTCCCCTCTCGGGTCCGGGGCGCGAGGGGCGGCGGCTTCGTTCAGCGCCTTCGTCCTCCTTCGGCCCGCGGCGCTTCCTGGGATTATACGGCCCGGCATCCTGGCCCGTCAGCCATCTCGCGGGTGCGGTACTCATCCGGACCGCGGGTCCGGCAGCTCGCGACATCGGCGGCGCGGGGAAGAGACCGGTCTCCCGAGGAGAGGCGCGCTCAGCATTTAAACGGCGGCGGTGATGAGGCCCTATTCGATTCAAGTGTGCCTCATCACACACCGCCAGACCGGACTAGTTTCAGCGCCCCTCCTCTCTCACACACCCACTCCCGTCGGGAGCCTGGTGAAGGGCGGCGAATAAGGGACGGGGTGGTGATGATATTAAGGGGGGAGGCAGCCGACTCGTCACATTCCCCCCCCCAAGCGACATCCCCGTCATCAGGTCGCCGCCCACGCAGGAGTGCTACCTTCCTCAACCAGGCTCCAACGGTCGGAGTGGGCGGGGCAGGGATTCCTCTCCGGGCAACTCTCCCTCTCGCACCGCGCCGGAACCGGGACAGAGAAACCGGGTATCAGTCGACAGCCTCAACCAACCACAGGGTAAATGACAATCAGAGGAAGGTCACTTACCCCTTTGGTGGCTGGGAGGCCGTCTCCGTCGTTCCTCCGTCCCAGTGCAGATTTCCGCAAATTGCGAGCGAGAGGGGATGACGTCATCGGGTGTTGCCCACTGCGCCGTCTAAGCTCCGCCTTGCCCGCATTCTCCACCACTGTGGCGGGAGGAGCAAACGACAGACACAGTGGGTGTGGCGTCAGGCCTCGGAGAGGCTTTTATTAAACAGAAATTTCAAAATAAAGTGTCCAAGGGGGAAAAAGTGTCCAAATAAACGGGAACTGCAACTTCTCGTCGTGCTGCGGGGTTTGTGAAGGTAGTGCAGTGTTCGGGAAGGAAGGGTCCAGGAAAGGAGCGGAGTCCCGGTGGTCGCACGCGCTCCCCTCCTGGTCCGGGCGCGAGGGCGGCGGCTTCTGCTCGCGGCCGTCTCGCTGGCTGCGGCACGCCTGGGGACTCCACGGCCCGGCATCCTGGCCCAGCCGCCGCATCACGGGTGCAGCGTCATCCGGACTACGGGTCCGCCGGCGGCCGCGTCTCTGGAAGCGGCGGCGGGGAATCCTCAACGCGCCCTTCCTGGACCCAATGAGATACCAGCGTGCATGCACGGGGAAGAGACTGTCTCGAGGAGGCGCCCGCATATAAACGGCGGCGGTGATGAGGACCTATTCAACTCAGGTGCGCCTCATCACACACCGCCAGACCGGACTAGTTTAGCGCCTCCTCTCACACGCCCACCTGCCGGGAGCCTGGTGAAGGGCGTGCTAATAAGGGACGGAGTGGTGATGATATGAAAGGGGGAGGAGTCACTGCCACAATATATTAACTGATCAAGAATATTTACCTTGATTTTTCTTCATATGTTGTTGATGAAAATTTAAATTCTCCATGCCCAACATGTGCTCTGATGTCACTGAACATTTCCAAAGAACTGCACTCCAAACAAATCTTTCACACAAACTTTTGAAGTGACACACAAGCGTTGTGGTGGAAATGACACCAATACTGTGCGACAGCTATATTTTGTATAAAAAGTAATATTGATAGTGGTATCACATTAAATACTATAATGTATTTTAATTATTTTACTAGTGCTTAATTCAGGTACATTAATAGTTACCAGATAAGTCATATTTTTAAACTGTATTATCGTTGTTGAAGTTTAAAAGTCTGGGTGTGCGACAAGGAGAAAAGAGTGATTTTGACACCCATAAGGACGTTGAAAAGTATGAAAAAATCATAATAGAAAGGTAGTAAAAAGTTTTTAAGATGGTTTTATTGTTAGTTTGACAAAGAAAGAGGAATTTGTCCAAAATTCTATGTATTTTTAAAAATATGACCAAAGAACATAAAAGTGCCCATAGTCTAAGAATCACCCATATGTCATATATTACATTTCCATATGGGATGCTATTCCATTCCTTTCAAAATGATGAGAATCTTGGAAAGTTAATTATTAATGTAGTGCACAAGCGTTTCAGAATATGCTTTAGTTTGGGCTAAATTATTAAAAAAGTTATATTTGATGAGTTGATATTTTAATGACACTTCTATGTTGTTTTTTTCCCAGTATACTTTACAGTTGGGATGAGGTTCCTATTGAATGGTTTTCACTAAATGTAAATGTTTTGTTTAAACCAGTAAGCTCTGTTTTGGACTCATCTGTGCTCAGAACACTCTTCTGGTTCATCCACATGGTCTTTGGCAAACTTTAGATGGCAGCCGTGTTGTTCTTGGAGAGCAGTGGCTTCTTGCTGTCCTGCCATACATACATTCACATTCAGTGATGGTGAACCTTAACCAATCCAAAAGTGTCCTGTATATCCTTAGATGTTACCCTGTTTTTTTGTGTGACTTCTTGGAGAGTTTTCCATCTTGGTTTTGGTTGCATGACCACTTTTAGGTAGAGTAACAACTGAGTTGTAAAAAGGAGATGTGCTTAATTGTGTTGAATGTGCACTTGTAGTGCACATGAATACAGACTTTCAGCAACACACTGACAATCTAGCTGACAGAGTTCAATTTATGCCAAAAGTCTTTATTCATAACAAATTAAAAGCAAAGGCTGTGCGCATATTCACTTGAATTTTGGAAATGAAATTCAAAGAAGCTGTTAGCAGGCAGCGCTTTGAATTCTGAAGTTGACAGGCTTCAGAAAGCGTGGGGATTGTTTCCGCTGCATCTCACGGGTGAATAACAGTAATTAAAACACTGCGGGGATAGGCTCTTACATCCACTAAAATATAATAGCCTCCTCTCACCTAAACTGCATTTGATTCATTGTTACTGCCTTACTTTGCCACGTGTGTAGGTGGGACTGGGGCAAGTTGTCACATTTTTACCACAGTGAATATTTCTCAGTTTCTGTGCAGACACATAGCTTAAAATCTTGACGATACAAAAGCCCAGGAAAATATTACAGTTTATTTAAAACATGGGGCATGTTGTTGCACTATAAATGGGGTAAAATGTTGCAATGGAAACCATTTGTTTGAATATGAAAACTAAAGTATAAAGAGAGGGGGAGAAGAGTAAAAAAGGAGGGAGGTTAAAATAAAAATAAATTGTGCAAATAATGTAATATAATATAATATAATATATATATTTAGTTCATTTATTACAATGCCAAGATACTGTTTTGATCACACCATTAACGGAAAAATATAACTACTACTACTACTACTACTATTAATATACTGTTACATTATTGCTTACATTTATTATTGTATATTTATTATTATATATATATGTATTATTCATATACTTTGTTCCCTTTTTTTGTGCCTTTCTTTTCTTTTTTCTTTCCTTTGTATAAACTCATGCTTTCTCATGCTTCCGTATTGTGTATTTTGTTCAGTTTAACATGAAAAAATAGTATAAAAGTATAACACGCAATACACTTACACAATATATTTGTATTTAAAATGTATTAAATAGATAATTATTACAGCAAATTTTTAATGATTTAGAATATTTTAACTGATGATTGCATTGTAGCTCTTGAAACATAAAAAAATATACTGTATATGTATAAAAATGTTAAACCGTTGTTATGGGTGACAAAAAACCTTACCCCAACCTGATATTTATAAAAAAGAAAATGACATTCATGGAAATTGACCCTCATTATAAAGTTGAATGTTGCCTAAATGTGTGTCATTGTTTTGTTTTATTCATTTGTCTACCCAACAGCTATAGCAAAAATATAATCTTTAATTATGATATATATATATATATATATATATATATATATATAGATAGATAGATAGATATCCTTACTCTAACTTACGTAATTTACTGAAATGTAGCTTTTGACATTATTCACATGCATATTTTGACATGCCACTGTAGTGATATGTAGGCTGATTTTGTTATAAATCTATTCACGAACACTAAACGTAGAGTTATGCTGGTGCCTGGTTGTGACTGTAATTATTATGCAGCTGATTCTGTTTTATACTGCATAGGGGAGAGCGATAGGTAAGTTGAAGTGAATTAACTGAACGTAATATTGATGAAATGCATTACAGGTCTCTTTGTGTGTGTTTGTTGTGGAAAGTGCTGGCTCAGCATACAGTATGTGATCAGTCATGTTGAATGCAGCACGATGAAGACATCAGATCAGGGCTGTAATTGTCTGCTTTTAATTTGATCAGTGTGGTACTGAGAAAAAGAGGAAAAACAAGCCCTCGTCCAAAAAGCTTCCCATCAAAGCAAAATGATAAAACCACAACATAAGAGCATTTCAGAGAATAGACCTAATGGACTATAAATGCATTTCCTCTGTCTCTCACACACACATTAGCAAGTACCAAGGTAATTATCATTACATTATATTATTATATTATAGAATGAAAACCAATATATATAATCCATGACTTGCCAATAGAGCTTATACTTGAAATGAATAGTTCACCAACAAAAGAAACATAAAAGGAGATTTTAGTTTTTCACTCTTTTCCACACAATGAAAGTGAATGGTGACCACAGTTGTCAAGCAAGATTTTCACAGCCAGATTTTTGACTCAAATTGCATGTGCTGCATGGACCACTTTTTTGGTTCATTTTAGAATTTGAAAGATCCAGTCATTCACTTTCATTATATGGAAACAAGCAACATGAACGTTCTGCTAACTACCTCATCTTGTGTCCCAGAGAACAAAAGAAAATCATATGCACTTTAACTTGCGAAAACTCCACAAATAACAACTAATACATTCTCCTCATCAACTCTTTTCATTATTAGGAAATAATCACAGTTAATTATACCTTTAAATATTAATGTAGTTCATTAACTGCATGCAAAAAAAAGCTGGGGATCATGCAGGGCTTGTAAAGAAAATGAAACCTTTTAGAAATTAGACATAGTTCTCTAACTGCCCGTCTGATCCATGACGGGAAAAACAGATTTGTCTGGATAAAGCTCATTAATACATTTCAATCAGGGCTTCAGAGTGGATTGATTATTTTTCCCCAGAGTAATTTGTAATTAAACATGGCCTGCAAGATTGTACAAGTCTGTCCCCTCAGAAACAACGTTTTGCGTCAAGCAGCTCAAGTATGACGTAAAGGTCCGCTGTGGAATTCTTGACATGCCCATTAAGCAGAAATGCCTCTCTGATCCACTAATCAGTTTGCAGTATCTGAGTCAGTAATAACGTATTAATAAGATATTAAATAGCGAAGGGTTGTTTGCAGAAGAGTTATGTGGCATATGCGTCTTTGTTAATTAGCATTATAAATAAAGGCATCAAATAATGATCCTCTGTAAATTGAGAAAAGTGTTAATGATAAATTACTTAATCATGATTTTAAAAATTAAGACAGATGTGGGTTTTGATATCTGTGTTGGCTGAATGAGTTTCGACTGATGATACTCTATCTGTGACTACTTTAATAAGTGTGCACCTTGTGAAATTTTCCACATTTTGTTTTTACAAAATAAAATTCGGAGAATATTTACCAGTATTTAAAACATTACTGGTTAAAATTTGGAATATGAAGATTTTCTAATATTTTTTGAAAAGATGTCTCTATATTTTTACCAAACATGTGACACTGAAGACTGGAGTAATGATACTGAAAATTCAGCTTTGCATCACAGGAATAAATTATATTTTACAATATATTAAAATAGAAAACAGTTATTTTAAATGCCAGTAATATTTCACAATATTGCTGTTTTTACTGTAATTTTTGATCAAATAAATGCAGCCTTGGTGAGAATAAGCAACAATATTAAAATGGTGTGACAATATTAAAATTTTTAAATGGTGTAATACTGTACAATGGTTATAATCAGTGTACTACAATCATTTTAAAACATCCAGATAACTTTATTTTATTTATTTATTTATTTATTAGAATTGCTTCAGTTCATGACACAGAACATAACTCTTCTAAACAACTTTGGACCCCACTGACTTTGATTGTTTTGAATGAATGAATCAATGAATGAATACAAACAAACAAACAAAAAGGACTGAGACATTTTTCAAAATATCTTCATAATAAAGTCATACAGGTTTGGAACAATATGAAGGGTAGCTATCTGTGGAGCCAGAATGATCTCAATAATAATTCACGCAAAAGACCTGATCCACACATGCGTAACTCAGTTCACATGCATGAAAAATAATTCACATGCACGAAAAAAAAAAAAAATTCACAAAATCAATTCATGTGCACAAATTAAGAATATATATTCATAAAATACGTTTCACAAACGCAAAACACAATTCACAGATGTACAACTGTGTACAAAATTTTCGAATGTTTAAAATTCACTTGTTTATTATGGACTGTGAATATGAATCGCCTTGGATTTGTGTGTGTAGTTTTGAGACTTTCCTAGCAGCGAACTCCTCCCACTCGTTTCGCTCGTACTCTTTAGCCAATCAGATTTGAGCCTGTCAGTCAACCAATCATAAACCACTATGGGCGTGCCTACCTGGATGCTGACGTCATCAGCGTGAGACCACCGTTTAAGTTATAATTCAGCAGAGGTATGTGCAGTTGATTGTTTCATTTCCGTTAACTAGCTAAGTAAAGGTGTATCGTTTTATTTTAGCATGTTTACTTAAAACTTGGAAGTAAAATCGGTCGTTTAGACACTCGCTAACGTGAACAATGTAAGCCAGCGGCTGCTGTTTAGAGTGTGTTATGATGCAATAGTGATCGATTCCTATGTTTATTTAATAAAGAATCATTATTCACGTGGATACCATACCACATTAAGATATTAGCATAACAATGTTTTGACTGATGTGGTAAATAGAATGAAAATATAGTTTTTGTTTGAGAGCTTGAAAGAGCTGTCACAGCAGAGCTTGTCTTGTGTGTAAAGTCGTGCAATGGCAGGCATTCAACTGACGACGATGCGATAATATGAACACATTAGAGACCATGTACATTTCATTTAGGTCTGTTTATGCTGCATATACTATTTATTTCAGAATTGTGAGTTTGATGATGTATAGGTAGCTGCTGAGACACCCGTGACCCAACTATTCCTACTTCATCCCCTACCACAAGCTATGATTAAGGTGATGTGAATCCAGAAGTTTCATTTGGAACTTTAACTCTTTCAAAACAGTCATGCTGCAACCCATTCTTTTTCACGGTTTCAACAGATTTTTAAGTCATGCATTATTACTTTTTTTTTTTTTTTAAAACAGGACCCCCCATAACTTTATACATGTTCAAGATGTAAAGCTTTATGCATTGTTAAATGTCCTTGTTATTGTTCTGGTTTTATGTCAGAATTAAAGCATTCAAAACAAGTCAGTTGTTACAGTTGCTGTATAAGCTTGATTAATTTATTAATGTTTTCTGAATACTTTGGGAATAAAATGTCCATGAAATGACCTGATCATGATTAATTGCAGTGTGCCTGTAACATGAAATATGAATTGACAATTAAGGAGTTCAAACGTAGCACAGCTGAATATATGTCTCTTGCATAGGTCTGAGATTGGTTCAGTACCAGTTTGACGCTGTGCTAGAAGTTCACCAGTCAAAGGGTATTTAAACCTCAGTTACACTGAATATAGTGTCCCATTTAGAGTCTTTAGCATTCTTTTAAAGTAAATTTGAAGGAAAGGACGTGTGGCCAAGTATGGGAATTTGTGCCAAATTAACCCATCCAAGTGCACACACAGCAGTGAGTAGTGAACAAGCATGCACACCCCAGGTAGGCGGGGCAGTGGCCACCCAGCGTTGCTGAACAAAAACAGGGCAATGAGCATAATTGCTTTCTTCATTTTGTCCAATCATTGTGTCTAACACAAGACAGCTGCAGTTTTGGCAACACTATCTGTAGCCTATTCAATGCAGCCGCTGGCTTACGTTGTTCACGTTAGCGAGTGTCTAAACGATCGATTTTACTTCCAAGTTTTAATTAAACATGCTAAAATAAAACGATACACCTTTACTTAGCTAGTTAACGGAAATGAAACGATCAACTGCACACACCTCTGCTGAATTGTAACTTAAACGGTGGTCTCACGCTGATGACGTCAGCATCCAGGTAGGCACGCCCATTGTGGTGTATGATTGGTCGACTGACAGGCTCAAATCTGATTGGCTAAAGAGTACGAGTGGGAGGAGTTCGCTGCCAGGAAAGTCTCAAAACTACACACACAAATCCAAGGCGATTCATATTCACAGTCCATGATAAACAAGTGAATTTTAAACATTCGAAAATTTTGTACACAGTTGTACATCTGTGAATTGTGTTTTGCGTTTGTGAAATGTATTTTATGAATATATAATCTTATTTTGTGCACGTGAATTTTTGTGACTATACATATTTTTTTCGTGCACGTGAATTATTTTTCATGCATGTGAATTGGGTTACGCATGTGTGCATCGCCTCTTTTGCGTGAATTATTATTGAGATCATTCTGGCTCCATAGCTATCCCTTTAAACCTTCATTGTAAAAAATAAATAGTTGAGAAAACGTAAAAAATAAGGCAACTTGATGCAGTAAGACTTTTGAGTTAACAGTATTTTTTTTAGTTCTTCTCAGTAATGATACTTTGTTTAGCCAACGTAAATTTGTTTGTTCATGCAATGCTGATTCTTATTTTGCTAATAAAAAAAAAAATTCTTGTCACAGCAACTGAGACAACAATTACTGTGGTTGAGGGAATTAATTTTCTTCTGTTCCCTGGATGAAAATGTGTATAAAGTCACCACATTATCAATTTTATGTTTATTTACGAGTGACAACCAGTGAATTGTTATATAAACCTAAATGGATAACTTAGTTTAATATATAAACAACATTGTCTTTGTCTGTAAATCATCTTACAAGACTAAGGTAGCCAGGAAACAGATATAAGTGGTTGAACATTCTCTAGGCCTCAAAACTAGACACATAAACCTCAGTAACGGTGGCAATCAACAAATGTTAAAAATATTAGCTCTTTATATCACAGTACAACAAATAACTAACAATAATGACAAAACAACAACAAAAAAGTTTAAATGAAGTCAGCAAAACAGTAATCCTATAACGGTAACTGCATAATTTATTCATGCTGCAATGCATGCTGGGAACTCACAAAGCCTTAACGTGTTTGAATAGTTGGGACAACATTTGGGGTAATTTAGTTGGTCTGACAAGGGTTTTATGTAGTTTCAAGAAAATAGTATTTTTTAGTATTTGAGACTCAAAATGTTTCGTAAACTGGAAAATATGCAGTTGCATTTTTTACAGTGTTAATGTATGAATTGCATTATATAACACATAAATGGATTATATGACAAATTTATCAAACCAAGCTGTATGTCATTATACCACAAGCAATTTGATGTGAACTGATCTAATACATCCACTCACATCACCTACACAGAAGCTGATTAGAGGTCATCGTAAAATGGCTCTGAAAATTACAACTTTAACAGCATTTGTTTGTATATGCCACTTGATTTAATATTTTGTATTTAATGCAATGGCATTTCGACATTTTAAATATTCTAATGTCTTCACATTTTTTTGTGGTCAATTTATATTAATATTTGAGAGTCTTTGGCAATAACTAAAGCTGAGATGCTTTGAGTGAGTTTGAAGTTGGAACATAATTGCACTGATGCTCAACTGGCCATTTTATAGGTTGTTCCAGATTGTTAACATTTAAGATTTTTAGCTTCACTGTACTATTTTCCCCTTTTTTTCAGTCCTGCTATATAAAAGCATCCACTGCTCTTCACTGAGGGGGTGTTCAGTGTATTGTGTTGTTTGCTTTACATGTAGCACTGAAGCTAGACTAATCTAAATTGTGGAGTGCCTTTGGGCAACTTTAGACTTAAAGGCTTCCTCTCTATTCATGCCAGATTTCTCTGTGTGTATGTATTGTTGCTGCATGCACAGTTGGAGAATTATAAGTCGTTTAGAGTTGCCTTAAGTTTCTTTTTGTGCTGACACTGGTGGGTGGCCAGTTCTGGGCACATTCGCTGTTCTTCCATTCTCTCTCACACATTTAGTGATGACCTTCACTGCACTTCAGAGTATAGTCAGTGTGTTAAAAGTGTTATTAAATCTGTCTGGCGTCCAAGAACCTTGTCTTCAGCATTCATGGAACTTTTTTTTTTTTTTTTTGTCTTTATGATTACAAATTACTCGGAAAATACACAGTTTCCCAGACACAAGTGTATTTATCTGAAATCAAGCTGCAGCCTTCAAGTGGACACTAGTCAAGTAATTACAGTACAAGTCACTCAGGATTTACAATAGCTTTTGAATTCTCTAATTTTTTTAAATGAAAATGTTTGTCTTATAATTTAAGAAATTATTAAGAGTGAGACACCACAACATCACAGAATTAATCAAATCCATCACTTATACTTATGGTTAATGCTTTTCCCACCAAAATTATGTCACAGGAAGATGTCATTATGGAACTGGCTTTTGTTAGGGAAGTTCACCCTAAAAATAAAAACTCTGTCATCATTTACTCACTCTCATTTCATTCCATTAACTTGCAAGCCCATAAGACTTTTGTTTGTCTTTGAAACACAACTGAAGATATAGATATGTATGTCACCTCTTAAAGTTTTGATTAAACCACTGGATTCACATGGATTACTTTTACAGTGCCTTTATGGCCTTTTTGGAGCTTTAAAGTTTTTGATTATATACTCCAGGGGTGTCCAAACCTGTTCCTGGAGGGCCACTGTCCTGCAGAGTTTATGTCGCATTCCAGTTGTATTTGGAAGTTGGAAATTCCGAGGTCCCAGTTGGAACTTTTAACTTGAACGCCTCCCAAGTCAGAGTTCCAACTCAGAATCTTGGAGGAATCAAAAACTTTAGAATCCAATATGGCTGCTCAGTGCATCAACAGAAGAGAAACAGTAGTAATATATTCTTTATTAGCACTTATGTTTGTCTGTATCTCAATAAACCAACATCATCATCAAACCAACATAAAAAGCAGTATTTTGCACAGATAAAGCAATAGTATCATGTCCACAAATATGTGATACTATTGTTTTATCTGTGCAAAATACTGCTTTTTATGTGTTTTTAATCAACTGTCATTGCAGCTCTGACATCTGACGTAAATCAAACACACCATTAGCTCCAATCCTAATTTAAACACACCTGAACCAGCTAATCAATGTCTTCAGACTCACTAGAAACTTCTAGCCAAGTGTATTGGAGCTAGTTGGGACTAAAATCTGGAGGACTTTGGCCCTCCAGGAGCAGGATTGGACACCCCTGATCTAGACTTTCAGTAGAGCAGTGGTGTCAAACTCAATTCCTGGAGGGCCGGGGCCCTGCAGACTTTAGATGCAACCCTAATTAAACACACCTGGGGCCTGTACCATGATGGTAGATGAACAAATTCAGAGTTACAGGATTAGTTTCGAGTTGACAAAACCAAACCCCTCCGATCCAGCTTTGTTGGTACCATGATGCTGATCATCAACTTTATTTAGCTTTGATCCTGAGTTTGTGGAGCACATGCACGTGAATGTGTGACATCACTGGCGAACAGCCAATCACAAGCCTTGGTTGAAGGTTAAAGGTTAAAGGTTTTGCTAAAGGTTAAGAGATTGAAGAATATGATGAATTTAAATGCATTTACAATGAAAAAAGGTACTTGTCCATGAAAGAGGACAAATAAAAGAAATTATCTTGGTTCATCAGTGCAGTCACAAGTGAAACTTAAGTTAGTTTATATAGTTGAAAATATACAGTGATAGAGACTTGAACATGTAAGGTCACGTAGTCATTTTTAAAGCGTTATCTATTCTACAGCTTATTTATATTACATGCGACCTGTAACATTCATTTAAAATAAGTGATTTATTATAACTGTTAAACTAAAATTGCTTGTGTGTAATGGATTAATAATTATATAAATCATATAATTATATAAATCATATAAAATAACTAAGTAATTATCAATAAAGCCAGACAATTTTTTTATTTTATTTTTTTTTTAGTACCAGTGACCTTTAATTTGGAGCAAGAGAAACTGGGGGAGTGACTTTTTTGTGTGTCAGATATGTGTCACTTTGCTCACATTTGATTGGTCAATTTCAGTTTGAAATCTCTAACTCAGAACATGACAATGACAATGACAATTTATTTATATAGCACAAATAAAAACAACCCACATTGATCAATGTGCTTTACAGTAACTAAAACCACAAAGAACAATAATAAAAACAAAAGACAAAAACAATTAAAATAGTAATAAAGTACCATAAAAGAAAAGCGCTTCAACATAATAAAACAGTAAAAATACAATACCATTTGAAAGATGCTTCAAGTATGAAATGCTTTATCAAACAGAAAAGTTTTTAACTTAGATTTAAAAACAGACAAAGATGATGCCAGTCTTATCTGGGCAGATCAATCCAAAGTCTGGGTGCAACTACGGAAAAAGCACGGTCACCCCTACATTTCAGTCTTGTTTTGGGAATCGACAAAAGTTTCTGTTTAGATGACCTGAGTGATCTGGTTGAATGGTGCTCAGTCAGTAGAACCGAAAGGTAAGATGGAGCCATACCATTTAATGATTTGTAAACAAAAAGTAAAATTTTAAAATCCACTCTGTAGTGCACCGGCATCCAGTGTAATGAATGTAAAACCGGAGTAATATGACCCAGTTTATGAGCACCCGTTAAAAGTCTCGCTGCTGCATTTTGGACTAATTGTAATCGGGACATAGCTGAATGACTTATCCCAATGTAAAGAGAATTGCAGTAGTCCAATCTTGAAGAAATAAAGGCATGGATTACTTTTTCAAAATTTTTAAAAGAAAGAAAAGTCTTTACTTTTGATAAAAGTCGAAGCTGGAAAAAGCAAGATTTCACCACATAATTTATCTGCCTATCAAATTTCAAAGATTCATCAAACACAATTCATCAAAGTTTTTCACCCAGGGTTTCACGGCAGAGGACAACCCACCCAAATTTAGTTTAGGAGTAGCAGAGGAATCGGAGGGACCAAATATAATAATTTCTGTTTTATTCTCGTTAAAATTCAGAAAGTTTAAAGAAAGCCATACCTTTACATCAGTCAGACAGGCCCAAAGATTATCCAAACCATCTGAATTTCACTTGAGGGGCAGATAAATTTGTGTGTTATCAGTGTAACAATGGAATGACAGCCCATATTTTCTAATAATAGAACCAAGAGGCAGCATGTAAAGAGAAAAAAGAATTGGGGCCAATGTGGAACCCTGAGGAACCCCACATGATAATACAGCATTACTTGAGGTATATTCTCCCATTTTAACTGAAAAGCTTCTATTGGAAAAATAAGATTTAAACCACTCCAGTGCACTGCCTGTAATGCCTACATAATGTTCCAACCGGGCAATAAGAACAGCATGATCTACTGTATCAAAAGCAGCAGTTAAATCTAAAAGCACTAGAACAGCATATTCACCAGAATCACATGTTATTAATACATTGTTAAGCACCTTCAATAAAGCAGTCTCAGTAGAATGATGTTTTCTAAATCCAGATTGAAAAGTTTCAAAAACTTCATTTTCTGCTAGAAAACTTTGCAATTGTTGGAGGACTATTTTCTCCAAAATCTTCATAATAAAAGACAGGTTGGAGATAGGTCTAAAATTACCTAACACTGTGGGGTCTAAATTTGTTTTTTTAAGCAAAGGGTGAACTGTTGCATGTTTTAGCAAATCAGGAATAATGCCAGTTTCTAAACAGCGATTTAACATGATCAAAAGTTGGGAGCCAACAACACCAATGACTTGTTTAAGAAAAAATGGAGGGATAACATCAATAGCAGAGCTGGAAGTCTTGAGGTGCTCTACAATTTCTTGAAGCTGAGTGCCAGTAATAGGATTAAACTGACTAAAAACAGCAGTGCAACTAGGAGGAATTGACGGATCGGGGGAAAAGGGGGTAGTTCCCAATCTTATTAACAAAAAAATGTGAGAAAGTCCTCACACGTAGATGAAGACACACCAGGGAGAGTACAAACAGGAGGATTTATGGTGGCATTAATAATATTAAAAAGTGTTTTCGGTCTATGACAGTTTTTATTAATAATTTCAGTAAAATACCTTGATTTGGCTGCCTTTACTGCTTTCTGATATTGAGACAGCGAGTCTCTTAACATTTCAAAAGAAACCTGAAGTTTGTCCCTTTTCCATTTACGCTCCGGAGCAGGTTAGCCGTGGACTGTAAGTTACTGTGGCAATGAACGCAGCATGTTTACATGGTTTGTGTAAACATACTTGGCCAATAAAGCTCATTCTGATTCTGATTCTGATTCTAAAAGCCAAGCCACTTTCATGGTACCTAAAACCCAGGATTGGTGCAAATTAAACTGAAACTTACCTGGCTAGCCAGCTAATGCGGCTTCATGGTACAGGCCCCTGATCCAGCTAATCGATTCCTTCAGGCTTATTTGAAAACTACATGGTTTGTGTATTGGAGCAGGGTTGGAACAAAACTCTGCAGGGCTGCAGCCCTCCAGGAACCGAGTTTGACACCCCTGCAGTAGAGGGACAGAAATCTCTCAGGTTTTATTAAAATATGTTTTTTCAAAAAAAGTGATGAAAGTCTTGTGTGTTTGGAACAAGGTGAGTATTTGATGACAGAATTGTCATTTTTAGGAAAACTGACCTATTATACTGATGTTATAATAGACTAACAGGATGGAAACTAAAATTGAGGATACAGGAAAAGGAAATCGTTTATCACCAATTAAAACTAAAGCAACATGTTTGAAACATTTAGCTTAACAATAGGAAAACAATGAAGAAACTGTAATTTGCAATATTGCTTAATAAAGTGTCAGTTTTTACACATTATAAATGAGTGCAGCATCCAGGGACTTGACAAAATTAAAACATCTGCTCGAAACAGTAAAATAATTTAAAATGTATTCCTATGTTACACTTAATTGTGATATTGTGACAAAGACAAACTAATATGATTTCCTTCTTTTAAAATAGTGGGTTCAATATTTTATCCAATATATTGAGACATACTGCATAATGACCCTCTGATTGTGAATAAAGATTCTGAATGACTAAACCCTCACCCTGAGCTCAACTAACATGTGTTTTCTCTCTCAGGGTGAGTGCTCCCAGAGGTGCTACAACATCTTTGTGCTGGAAACAGTGTGTGTGGGCTGGTTCTCCCTGGAGTTCCTGCTCCGTTTCATCCAGACACAGAGCAAGTGCACTTTCTTGCGCACACCCCTCAACATCATTGACGTGGTGGCTATCCTGCCCTATTACATCACTTTGATAGTGGACTCACTGTCCGTGAGCGACCGTCCCACCGGTTCGGGAAACAACTACCTGGAGAAGGTGGGATTGGTCCTGCGAGTTCTTCGAGCATTGCGGATCTTCTATGTGATGCGTTTAGCACGTCACTCTTTGGGACTGCAGACACTTGGGCTGACTGTACGCCGCTGCACTCGAGAGTTCGGACTGCTCTTGCTGTTCCTGTGCGTGGCCATGGCACTGTTCTCTCCGCTGGTCTTCCTGGCAGAGAGTGAGATGGGCGCCAAGCAGGAATTCACCAGCATCCCTGGGAGCTACTGGTGGGCCGTCATTTCGATGACGACGGTTGGATACGGTGATATGGTTCCTCGCAGCATTCCAGGCCAGGTGGTGGCGCTCAGCAGCATCCTGAGTGGAATCCTGCTCATGGCATTCCCAGTCACATCCATATTTCACACTTTTTCACGGTCCTACCTGGAGCTTAAAGAGGAGCAGTATCGGTCCACAAGGCACAAGCCCGATTCACAAGACAGCACCAAGTCCCAAAACAGTGAGGATTCACAGGACACTGACAGTTCCATACATGGAATCACAGAGACCACTGCAGTTGGTGCGCACCACCGCAGATCAGTGGCTGTGGCAAGTCAAGGAGCCCCACAGGTCAGGAGATTACTAAAGTCGTAATGCAAATGGCTGACTATAAGACTAAAGAAAAAAACATGGACAAAGACATGCTACAGGTGATCGGCCATAAATAGTACCTGTATAATCAGGTGACTTAACAATAATAGACAGTGGGAAAGGGACATTACAATGGACAGGTTTGTATGTCCAAAGCACAATTATTGAAAGAGTTAGTTCACCCTAAAATTAATGTTCTGTCATCATTCAGTAACATTCATGTTGTTCCTAATGCGTATGACTTTCTTCTTCTGTGGAACATGAATGGAAATGTTTAGCAGAATTGTTTTCATATAAGAAAGAAATTGAATAGAGACTGGATCTATTTTAAAAAGTGGTCCATGACTCACAGTTTTATATTCAAAGCTTTCCAAGGCCATATGGTGACTTTGTGTAAGAAGATGATGCAAAATGTAAGTTACTTGCTTATTCTTCCCCTTCACATTAGCTCTTTAATCTTATTCTTGGTCGAGTATTCAAATTTGACATGCTAGGTTTGGCACCAGTAATGTGATGCAACGTTGTTGGATGTATCATAACTCTTGTACTCTTTGAATATGTTTACCTGGTCTTAGCTACACCGCTCCAAGTGGGATTCAAACCAGCATTATCTGGCATGGGTGGCGAGTACACTAACAAGGATGCTAATGACTGTAGTCTCTAGCGATGTGTGCCTTTTGAGGTTAGGGGAGTGACACCTCTTGAGGTTGACCTGCACAGCTATCTAACAGCTTGACTCAATACAGTAACTTTCTAAACCTTACTCCCATTCGGGTCACGGCACCAATGTAACTGGTCCAACTTGCACCACTAAAAAAGGGAGGTGGGGTGCTAACAAAGACGTTAAAACAGCAGCCCCAATGTGCTTCTTGAGGCCAGGAGAGTGAGGTTAACACCTGCACAGCTCTTGCTAGCTGGCCTCTGTTACACTCACTCCCTAAACTCTACTCCCATTTGGGTCATGGCACCAATCTCACAGTATGGTAAGAGGGTGCTCTGACAAGAAAACATCCACTTTCATGCCTCTTGGGGCCAGGGGAGTGAGGTTTACCTGTGGAGCTTTTACTAGCTGGACTTCGTTATACTAACCCTTCTAAATTTAACTCCCATCTGGGTCACAGCAACAGTGTAACTGGTCCCACTCCTGAGAGGGATTTGAATTAGTCTCAACCAGCATGGGAGGAAGGCATGCTAACAAGAATGCTGAAACCAATGGCCCTTAATGCATCTCTTGAGACCAGGGGAGTTAGATTTGCCTGTACAACTCTTACTAGCTTGCCTCCGTTATACTCCCCTTCGGGTCACGGCACCAGTGTAACTGTTCCTACACCCACCACTCTGAGAAAAATTTGAACCAGCATCAACCAGCATGGGAGAGGGCACTCTAACAAGAATGTTAAAATCAATGACCCTTAACATGTTTCTTGAGACCAGAAAAGTGTAGTCTCCTATGGAGCTCTTACTAGCTGGCTTCTATTATACTCACCTCCCTAAATTTCACTCCCCTCCGGGTCACGGCACCAATGTAACTTGTCCTACTGGCATCAATCTGAGAGGGATTACCACCATTAACCAGTATGGGAGGAGGGCATTCTAACAAGGACACTATAAAAACGTACCTTTGCATGCCTCTTGAGGCCAGGGGAGCGAGGTTTTCTTGTGCAGCTCTTGCTAGCTGGCCTCCATTATATTCACTCTCCTAAATTTCACTCCCATCTGGGTCACAGCACCAATGTAACTGCTTCTACTCGCACCACTCTGAGAGGGATTTGAACCAGCATCAACTGGCACTAGAGGAGGGCACACTAAGAGGAACGTTAAAACCAGCGGCCCTTAATGGAACTCTTGAGTCAGGTTTACCTGCACAGCTCTTACTAGCTGGCCTCTGTTAAACCTCACTCCTATTCGGGCAATGGCACCAGTGTAACTGGCCCCACTCGCATTGCTCTGAGAGGGATTCAAACCAGCGTCAACCAGCATTGGAGGAAGGCATGCTAACAAGAATGCTAAAATCAATGGCCCTTAATGCATCTCTTGAGGCCAGGGAAGTGAGGTTTACTTGTGTAGCTTTTACTTGCTAGCCTCCATTATACTCACCCCCCTAAATTTCAGTCCCATCTGGGTTAGAGCTCCAATGTAAATTGTTTCTACTCACACCACTCTGAGAGGGATTTGAGTCAACATCAACCAGTATGGGAGGAGGGCACTCTAATAAGGACGCTAAAACTAAAGCCCTTAACGTGTCTCTTGAGGCCAGGGGAGTGAAGTTTATATGTGCAGCTCTTACTAGCCTGCCTCCATTATACTTACTTCTCTGAATTTCACTCTCATCTGGGTCACGGCACCAATATAACTGGTCCTACTTGCATCATGCCGAGAGGGATTCAAACCAGCATCAACTGGCACTGGAGGAGGGCATGCTAACAGAGACATTAAAACCAGCTGCCCTTAATGTACATTGAGTGAGGTTTACCTGCACAGCTCTTACTAGCTGGCCTCTGTTGCACATTTCTCTTAAACCTCACTCCCATCCAGGCAACGGCACTAATAAAACTGGTCCTGCTTGCACCGCTCTAAGTGGGATTGGAAACAATGTCAAATGGCATGGATGGCAAGGACACTTGACACTAAAGGACACTAAAAACTAGCAAGCCTCTTGAGGCCAGGGAAGTCAGGTTTACCTACATAGCTCTTACTAGCTGGCCTATTTTACATATGCAGCAGTTCTAAAGAGATTTGAGACCTCAACTGCCTCTGTCCCCATTCACTTTCATTGTATGGCAATGAGCAGCACGAACATTCGGTTAAATATTTCCTTTTGTGTTCCACTGAAGAAAGACAGTCATATGGGTTTGGAGTGGTATGAGGGTGAGTGATGACTGAACTTTCATTAAGCTGGTGTTCCTGGTCGATGGATGATCCTACCTGTGAAAACTGTATAACTGTGAAGATTGCCATTTTATTTTGCATCCACCTTTGAGGTAAAATGAGCTCTTCTCTGGTGTCAGAGGATACAGTGTTACACTGTTCAAAACAGGCTATTAAACTTTAATTTATGCTCCTATATAGCTGATTTGCAATAACTATGTTTATGAAAACACATTTACACACATTTCTGTATAGCTCTGCTTTTAGATGCCATAGTCTCAGGATCTGCCGGTTGTAATAAACAGTGAAATACCCTTTAAAAGAATAAAGGTTTCTTATTTTCAAATGGTCTTGAGTGATAGCTAGTTCATAGTGTATATAGATTCAAGTAAAAAGGGAAAGTGGACTGTGTTACTGTATTGTATGGTTTTAGACATGATACTTGACTATCATGTAAATACCATGGTATATGAATATAGTAATCATTCAGTAGCATGGTATTATCATTTAATATCATTCAGTTGGTTTATTATATTGAGTCCAGTATCGAGTCCTGCACATCTATTCTTATAAGTGATTAAATATGTGTGACAGTGGGTCAGATTGTTGTGAACCATACTTACCAGTGGCAGATATATCCTTATTGATTCCACTGAGAGCTCAGTGCTCAAAAAGGCATGGAGAGACCATGTGTGCTGCCAGTACAAACACAGCTAAAATGACCACAGCTGTAATGAATGCACTCTCAGGTTTCCATTTTAATTAAACTGGTTCAATGCCTTTATATGAACATTATACCATGAAAAAACAGGCTGAAATGTCTACAGCCTGAGACTTTAAGCTAGACTACAGAGCAATAATGCAAAAATGTCACAACCCCAATGTTTTTTTTTTTGTTTTGTTTTTTTTTGTGAGATTTACCTTATTGGTGATAAAATAAAATAAAAGCTGCTGTTTAGTAAATGTAATTATTATCCATCAAGTTGAACATTTTTAATGTCTGAATGCTATTGTTTGATAAGCAAACATCAAATGCATCTGTAGAGGAACTTGACTGTAAAACACAAAATTCTAATCATCTATTAATTTATATATAAACGACATAGCAATATACATACAGAATTTTTAAAAAAGTTTATTAACAAATCTTGCTATAAAAAAGCATTGCAAATATGTGACCAAAAGTATCCAACTTAACAGGAACAGAACATTTGGCTAGACAAATAGAACACAAAAAACAAAAAAAGCACTCAATAACTGCAAGTATCAATACTGTATGGAGTGCAATGATAGCGTAAACCTATATATCATCATGGGAACCAGAGTATACATCAGTTACTTGCATTCAGTGGCAAGAACATTAAACACAAGACAATTTAAAATAATGGCAATATAGAATAAAGCAGTTATTTTATCAAATACAGCACAAAGAAAAACAATATATATTTAAATGAAGCTCAAGTAAAATACATAATCAAAAATCAAAGGTTGTCCTCTAAAAGATAACCCTCTTGTCTTTCTAATCTAAATGGGGAGAGTTTTATCAGAGATAGTCCTTTATAGATCTAGATAAAAAGAAAGTCATATCTTGTCATATCAAATATCTTGTCAAAAGCCATCAGTTGTGTCAAACTGTTACTCATTAAACAATCAAACACAGTTACATATCTGACATACTGATAAGCAGCACCTCTCTCATAACATTCACTGGCATGTAACATCCTTGACTATAACTACTGGACCAGCATTAATCAGCAAATAATCAATTTCTTGAAAAGTATTTTTCATATTTGTCACAAAAAAAAATTAATGCAATAATTAAATTATTAATTATTTTCAAGTAAATGTAAAAAGTAAATTTAAAGAATAAATCTTTAAGTATAAGCCAAAAAAATATTCAGTATATATTTTCTAAAAAATAAAAAAGTATTTACTATATGTAAACATATCCTGTTTTAAGAATCTTTTCTTACAAAAGTAATTGTCTTACTGTCAAGTAAAAAAAAAAAAAAAATGAAACCATACATAAATTTTTTAAACATAAGCCAAAACATGACATGTTAAAAAAATAATAATATTTAATCTTTTATAAGATGCATAAAACTTTTTTACTGGAAAATGACAAATACTGTTTAAGAAAGTGATTTTTTTGCAGTGTATGGTCATATTCAGGACTTGATGGTTGACTGGAAGTTTGAAGCACTTGGCCTTGAAGTCGTAAATCTTTTCATGAACCCCCAATGTGCCGCAAATACTGTACTTTAAGTCAAACCTTCTTAAAGAGGTCAGAATATGAATACAGTGACTTCATATTTTGTCATGCTATCTGAACTGATTGCATGTAAATAAACTAGGATTGCTATACATATCTCCAAAAATAACATTTGTGAAGACACCTCCATCAAGTCATGTGGATTTGTGAACTGTATGAGGATTGTCTCCTTCTACCAAAAGGAGGGAAGATGATTTTTTTCTATTTTTGGTTCAAAAACACCACAGCAGGCTACTGAGGTAAAACCAGTCTTCTCCAAATAAAACAACATTAAATGTATTAATCTCTTATAACAAAAGCTTTGTACATTCATCCATCTGATGTCAGATACATTTCAGGTCATTCTAAGAGTCTGTAAGGCAAAAGTTTTCATAAGCATGATGATTACCTTGGGCTGGCTTGTATATGTATGTAAATGTGTAAATATAACTGCATATCTTTATGATATTGCATGTAAAGTTTGGTTCAATGTATACAGTGGCACCAAAAATCACAACACTTCAAGGAACAAGTTCATCCAAAAATGACAGTTTGTTGAAAATGTACTCACCGTCAGGCCATTCAAGACGTCGATGAGTTTATTTCTTCATCAGATTTGGAGAAATTTAGCATTACATTACTTGCTTATCATTGGATGCTCTGCAGTGAATGGGTGCCGTCAGAGTCCAAACAGCTGATAAAAACATCACAATAATCCACAAGTACTCCACACCACTCCAGTCCATCGTTTAACGTATTGTGAAGTGAAAAACTGTTTTCTGTAAGAAAAATTCATCGGAGGTGGCACATTCTGACGGCACCCATTCCCTGCAAGCGACGTAATGCTACATTTCTCCAAATCTGATGAAGAAAGAAACTCATCTACATCTTGGATGGCCTGAGCGTGAGAATATTTTTAGCAAATTTTCATTTTTGGGTGAACTATTCCTTTAAGCAACACTTAATATATGAATGTCAGTTCATTATATAAACCAAAAAAAAAAAAAAACGTGGCATTAATTTCAAGAAAAGATAACAGAAGAACAAAAAAGTAAAGTTAATTGTAATAAAAGATCTAACATCACAATTTGATGTTGTGTATCTAATACAATGACATTCAGACATATTTAAGTGTGGCTTAAGTATCCAAATACGTTTTGGGGACACTGTATAAAGATGCTGTATTGCAATATGGGTTTGAGCACATTCTGTGAAGCGAGGGTGTTTCAAAGGGCCTTGGCGCTGGTGGTGTGTGTGATGTGTGAGATGGGTTTCTGCGGGTAGCGGCTGTAGTAGTACACTTGGAAGAGAATGGCGAAGTCCACGCACACCTGAAGGAGGCCGCAGATCCAGAACTGCACAGGAGCCTGAGTCAGCAGGAAGTAGCCTGTCTTGAAAGTGTCTCCACTGGTCCACATCAACACCATCTTAATACTGGAGGGACAGGAAGTGAGAGAGAGAGAGAGAGTTAGAGAGTGTTATTAAAGTCTGGAGATGTGAGAAAGAGAAAGGCAGATCAAAATCACTGAAACTGAGAAAACAGGCAAACGTGCAGGATGAGTGACATTTGAGGTTTAATACTTAGGGTTTGATACTAACATTCACTGGTGTGTAATATCCAGTGATGGGAATAACGGTGTTATAAATAAACGGCGTTACTTTTTTCAGTAATGAGTAATCAAACGAATTACGCTTTCCTCTGTTACAATGCCGTCGCTTTGTCTCACACACACAAAGAAAGATACAGAGCGAGAGAGTCTTACATAACATGCAGAATTGACGCGCTACATGTAAACGATATTCTTTGTTGTATTTTCCTGTCAAAATAACAGAGTTCCTTTGGAATTCTTCAGCTTTTAAGAACTGCCGGTTTCTCTGGTAGTGGGCGGAGCTAATGCACAAACGACAATCTCATTGGCTGGCGCTCACCTATTATCGTCCCTGTTTTGATTTCAGCAAATCAATTCGAGCGAACGCAGACAACGTGATTAATATTCATGAACCCAGCAGCTCATTAATCCTTACTGCGTTTTACATTGTTATTAGTAATAGAATTCATAGTAGTTTTGTAATCTTATCAGTATTATTTTTAGTATTTTTATAGAAACACTAAATGACAAAAAATATCTTAAGCACCACCACCAGTCCTAAGTTCAGTTAATATGACAAATATGCATTTATACGTGGTTATTCTAATTACTAAAGTTCTATCATCATATAATGCTTGAATGACTGATGCTAAGTGTCAGATATTTAAAAAACGGTGCCATTTTCAAACATAAGCTTTATATATAGCATGTGTGTGTGTGTGTGTGTGTGTATATATACAGTGCCCTCCGCTAATATTGGCACCCTTGGTAAATCTGAGCAAAGGTGGCTGTGAAAATAAATCTGCATTGTTTATCCTTTTGATCTTTCATTCAAAAAATTCACAAAATTCTAACCTATCATTGAAGTAAAACAACTGAAAGTGGGGAGAAAATCTCATGATTAAATAAATGTTTTTCTCCAATGCATGTCGGCCACAATTATTGGCACCCCTGGAAATTCTTATGAGTAAAATATCTCTGAAGTATATTCCCATTCATATTTACATTTTTTTTGAGCATACCAGGGAGACTAGGAGCATGAAATTGTCCAGCTATGACTTCCTGTTCCAAAGGATTATAAATATAAAGAAAACAAAGGCCAAATTCCCTTAATCATCCATCACAAGGAGTAAAACCAAACAATAAAGTTCTGATGTGCAGAACAAGACTGTTGAGCTTCACAAACTACAAAGTTGCTGTAAGACAAAAGCTAAAGCATTGAAAATCCACATTTCCACCATCAGGGCAATAATTAAGAGGTTCCAATCAACTAAAGATGTTAGAAATCTGCCTGGAAGAGGACGTGTGTCTATATCGTCCTAATGCACGGTGAGGAGGAGAGTTTGAGTGACCAAAGACTCTCCAAGGACCACAGCTGGAGAATTGCAGAAATTAGTTGAGTCTTGGAGTCAGAAAGCCTAAAAAAATATATATATCAAACAGCCCCTACATCACCACATATTGTTCAGGAGGGTTTCAAGAAAAATGATCCTCGCTCATCCAAAAACAAAATCCAGCATATTCAGTTGTCAGACACGACTGGAGCTTCAAATGACACTGGCTTCTATGGTCAGATGAAACTAAAAAAAATTGATTTTTGGCAGCAAACCCACTAGATGGGTTTAGTACAAACAGGGATAAAAAGTACCACATGTCCATGGTTAAATATACTGCTGGATCTTTAATTTTGTTAGCCTGTTTTTCTGCCGGAGGTCCTGGACATCTTGTTCAGATGCGTGGCATCATGGATTCCCTCAAATATCAACAGATAAAAAATCTAAAGCTGACTGCCTCTGTTAGAAATCTTATAGTGGGCTGAGGTTAGATCTTCCATCAGGACAGTAATCCAAAACAAACATCAAAATCAACACAAAAATGAGTCACTGAGCACAAAATGAAGCTTTTGCCAAGGCTGTCCCAGTCCTCTGACCTGAACCCTATAGAAAAGGAGTGAAGTGAACTAAAGAGGAGAAGCACCAACATGGAGCTGTGAATCTGAAGGATCTGGAGAGATTCTGCATGAAGGAATGGTCTCTGATCTCTTATCAGGTGTTCTCCAAACTCTTCAGGCATTACAGGAGAAAACTCAGGGCTGCTATCTTGGGAAAAGGACATTGCAATAATTGGGTGCCAATAATTGTGGCCAATATGAACTAGAGAAAGCATTTATTTCACAATGAGATTTCCCCCCCACTTTCAATTGTTTTACTTCAATGATAGGTTAGAATTTTGTGAATTTTTTGAATGAAAGATCAAAAGGATAAACAATGCAGATTTATTTTCACATCCACCTTTGCTCATATTTACCAAGGGTGCCAATATTAGTGGAGGGCGCTGTATATATATATATATATATATATATATATGAGTATATTAGATAATTAATATTACTCTGGTGAGTAAACTAAAAATTTTATTAGCCAATGGTGATTCTATTGCCAAGGTGTCTGTAGAGGATTGATAATATTTACTGCTAATAATAATATATTGAATTTGATAGGTGTCTCTCACATTGTCCCACAGCAACATTAAAATAGTGTAGATTAGTGTACAATGTTTTATAATAATCATTTATTCTATTTAGTGTTCATTTCATTCATTGAACATATTTAATATTGGGGGGATCCAGGTTATTTGACATATTTGAACTTTTTTTTTTAAAGTAACAAAATAGTTACTTTCCCTGGTAATTAATTACTTTTATAATGATGTAACTCATTTACTAACTCTGTTACTTTTTTGTGAGAAGTAACTAGTAACTATAACTAATTACTTTTTTAAAGTAACGTGCCCAACACTGGTAATATCTCTGACTATAAATTTTACAGTATAAATGAATGAATGAATGAAAAAGTAAATAAATAAACTTCAGATATAGTCTAAAAATATTTATACATTTTTAAGGTATAATTCTGGAAAATTATTTTATTTTGTATTTTAACTGGAAAAATCCACAAAATACAGTTTAAGATTTTTTTTGTAATTGTCTTATTTCAAAGCAAAATAAAAAAAAATCAATCAAAAAAGTCTTATATATATATATATATATATATATGTATATATATATATATATATTTGGGGGGGAAATATGTTTTTTTTTTTTTTAAAGCAGAGATCTTTAAGCAACAATGCAAATTTAAGATATTTTTCTAATAAAGTATAAAGTCTAATGAAAATGTGTGTTATTTTAAGGTATTTTTACTGGAATATTACAAAAATTCAGTTAAAGATAGTGTTTTTTTTTAGCATGTATTCATATTCTAGGCTGAGAAAGAGGGTTTAATGCTAATAGTTACTGATATCCTTGACTATAACTTTTAAAGTATAAATGAATGAATGAATGAATGAATGAATGAGTAAATAAACTTCAGATAATATTTGGCAAATATTTTTAAGGTATAATCTGGAAAATTATTTTATTTTGTACTTTTAAATCACAAAAATACAGTTTAAGAAAGTGTTTTTTTTAAAAAACCAGTATTATGAGCTGAGAAAGAGGCCAACTGATCAAAATCACTGAAATTGAGAGAAAAGGCAAATATGCAGTTACATTCGTTTGCGTGTAATATCCCTAACTATAACTACTGGACCAGTAAAAATCTGCCAATAAGCATTTTTTAAACAGTACATGTCTTATTTTCTTCTTATTATTATATTTTTCTAATAAAGTCTAATGCAAATGCATCTTATTTTAAGGCATGTTTTACTGGAATATTACAAAAATACAGTGTAATATTTTTTTTCAGAATATATTCACATTCTGGGCTGAGAAAGAGGCAGACTGATCAAAATCACTGAAATTGAGAAAACAGGCAAACGTGCAGGATGAGTGACATTTTTACTTGATTGCAAGTTTTAAAATCTTTATGGATTTTGTTTAGGTTGCCTAAAAACGACACCATCTAATTTCTACATAATTTCTCACAATAGTGAGAGAACACAAGTGATATGTGTTTGGTCTTTCTAACTACCTTTATAAAAAGAGGATGAGGCTTTTCATAAGATCCGTCATTAGTTGGGAAAGGACAGGCGTAACATTGAGGCCTGACAGTTACAGTGTTCCCACAGGCCGGCTCCATCTGCTCCGCCTGTGGGTCTCATGATCTCCTCCACGCTTTGTTTCTCACACTTGTGTTAGAGGAAAGAAGTACAAGATCACACGTCCAACTGTAAAGCATCATACTGTCATCATTTACTCACAGTCTTCCTTCCATGGAGCACAAAAGGAGAAATTTTGAATTTATACTCCAACTCTAAATATGTTTTTTAACACAAAGTAAAGTATATTTTAATTGTGAAAGTAGATTAAGAAATTGTACTTGTCACCATTTAATTTTAATAAGAAGTACACTAAAGAACACTTTTAAAAAGTACTTGGAAGAAAGAAAGTCATATGGGTTTGGAATGACATGAGGGCGAGTAAATAATTTTCAGTGTTGGGTGAATGATAGCTTTAGCTGTCTCCTCAAGTGCAGAAACCTTTGTGTAACCCTGTTCAAGCACTGAGAATGGCTCACATTTTTAGGAAGGAGAATAAACAAATTTCCTTTGTTCAGCCATATTTGGTGCATCAGCAACTTCACGCAGAACTGCACAGCAGTTATTCATTTCCAGCCGCAGAATGAAGGGATTTCAGTGTGCGTACTACACACACACTCACACACTATTTGACTGGGGTAAAACTAATTCCACCTATATAAAGCTGTTCCACCATTGCTGTTTCGTAATAAACAAATAAATTATTCAAGGCATGCATTTTACTTTTAGATTTCCCAGAATACAGCGCTCCACACCACACCAATTATTCATTTCTGATTTTTTAGGGGGTACTAAAGGACTTTTTGCCATGAATCACACATTTAAGTAAACAGCCTGAATGTATGATGGTGTGTTTTGACATTAGCATGAGTAAACAATAGGATTTGTTAATCTTAACAATATTCCAATTAACCAATCAGGGCCCGTATTCACAAAACATTTTTTATTACCACTAAGAGTTCTCCTAAATAGCAATAAAAGTTTTTAGCTGAGTTTTCTCTTAAAACCTATTCACAAAGCTGCTGAGACAAACTTTTATTAAGGAATAGAGAGAAGTATTAAAGGAGTAGTTCACTTTCAGAACAAAAATTTACAGATAATGTACTCACTCCCTTGTCATCCAAGATGTTCATGTCTTTCTTTCTTCAGTCGTAAAGAAATTGTTTTTTGAGGAAAAGATTTCAGCATTTCTCTCCATATAATGGACTTCTATGGTGCCCGCGAGTTTGAACTTCCAAAATGCAGTTTAAATGCAGCTTCAAACGGCTCTAAACAATCCCAGCCGAGGAAGAAGGGTCTTATCTAGTGAAATGATCGGTCATTTTCTAAAAAAAATTTACAATTTATATACTTTTTATCGTCTTGTCTAGCTCTATCGTCTTGTCTGAATTCTGTGCATTCCGGTTCATAACAGTTAGGGTATGTCGAAAAACTCCCATCTCATTTTCTCCTCTAACTTCAAAATCATCCTACATTGTCCTACATCGCTGTTTTACCTTTTTTTGTAAAGGGCGTTTGTCCGTCTTTGCATGTTCACTTTGTAAACACTGGCTCAGTACTTCTGCAGTGATGCTGGATGATTTTGAAGTTGGAGGAGAAAATGAGATGGGAGTTTTTCAACATACCCTAACTGTCTTGAACTGGAAAACACAGAGTTCACACAGAGCTAGACAAGACGAGCGTTTGAGGTTAAAAAAGTACATAAATTGTAATTTCTTTAGAAAATAACGATCGTTTTGCTAGATAAGACCCTTCTTCCTCGGCTGGGATCGTTTAGGGCCGTTTGAAGCTGCATTTAAACTCCATTTTGGAAGTTCAAACTCAGGGCACCATAGAAGTCCATTATATGGAGAGAAATGCTGAAATGTTTTCCTCAAAAAACATAATTTCTTTATGACTGAAGAAAGACATGAACATCTTGGATGACAAGGGAGTGAGTAAATTATCTGTAAATTTTTGTTCTGAAAGTGAACTACTCTTAAGCTAAGAGTAAGGGTGGGGTTGACCTTGTTGCTGTGGATGATGTCAGCATGCTTACTAACTATGCACACAGTGATTGGCTGCTAGGGGAGGGGTCTCTGTCAGAGATACATCCAAATAAATATTTTAGAGTGCAATATTATGTTGCCATATCCAAATAAAGGTTTAAAATAAAAATGTTGCCACATTCAAATAAAGATTTAAAATGCAGGCTACGTGTCACTAATTAAACAAGTATATGATCAGCTATTTGTCAGCCTCTTACATGTGTGCTTCTCGTAAACAGTTAGCAGATATGCATATAAACAGCCTTTTAATTAACAGAGTAGAATAATCATGGCTGATAGTAAGACAGCAAATGTAAAAGAAAACCAAACTGGACACAAGAACAGCTGTTACTTCTTGCCCAACTGGTTAATGAAAAGCATAGAATTATAGGAAAATTTGAAGTTGGGATAACCTCCAAACCCAAAGGCGATACCTTTTTAAAAGCTCATTATCATCAAATGTTTCTAAAATGTTTATATTCCAAGGCAGATTGCCGGCAACAGCATTTTAGGATAGTTGTGGCTTGGTCTTAGTGACTTAGTCCTCTTTACTATTCCTAACGTTTCACAGATTTAGGAGCTAGTTTTAGCGCCAAAACGCTTCGTAAAATACTCTTAGAGCAAAAATTTAGGAGTCCTAAATTTAGGACTGACATGCCCATTATTTTTAAGATTTTCTCCTAAATTGGCAAGTTATGAGCTACTTTTAGCCTTAAGATGTTTTGTGAATACGGGCCCAGGTTTTTGTGTTATCTTTCTGAACTGAGTTCAGAGACAGTTAGGAGTCAAGCTTAGAGACAGCTTTAGGGATGTTGTTGGGTTTAGGGGCCGAAGTTATGACTAAATGTTTTATAGAAAGAAATCTGCAGTCAGTGACAGATGTTGATGCAGGAAGTCACCCTACTTGGCAAATGCAACAACACATTTTTTTTTTTTTTTTTTTTTAGAAATTAATACTTTTTTGTTGACCATCAAAGAAAACGTTAGGATCCAACGCGTTGGAGAGTTTTTAGACTTTTTGTATGTAGCCATCTGATAATAAAGGCTTTTATTCTGAAAGAGTACAACCTTAAGTTTTCTTTGATTGACTATTACAAACCCTAGACTGGGGAGCACCTTGACTTTACAGTTTTTCCAGAGATGCACTCTCTACTACTGGACTTTGTTTGAAGATTAATACTTTTAGTGGACAAGGACTTTAAACTTATCAAAAGTGACAGTAAAGACATTTAGAATAAAGGTCAATCAGTACATCACCAAGGAAATATCTGGCAATTTTAAATTACTGGCTGATAAGCAGCTTTTTTTTTTTTTTTGACAGTGACAGGACTTTTATTTTGACAATGCTAAAACTTGAATGCAGACATGAGCGTAATCTTTTTTTAATGGGCTTTTTAATGCCTTTACTGCGATAGGACTGTGAAGTATTTGTGAAAAACACTATTGCTAATATGATTACTGAATCAAGATGCTGCTAAAGCATAAATCTGATTACTTTGCAGATTTATTTTTTATCAAGTGAAAACAAATTTTCAACTGTTATGCATGTTATTTAAATTAAATTGTATAATATCAAATATACTGTCTTTATATTGGCCATTGGTCACCCTCTCTAAGGTATTCTAAGGTATTGACCATCAGTGTTGGGGGTAATGCATTACAAGTAACTTGAGTTACATAATCAGATTACTTTTTTCAAATAACTAGTAAAGTAATGCATTACTTTTTCATTTACAGTAAAATAGCCGAGTTACTTTTACAAATAAGTAACGGCAGTTACTTTGTTTTCCCATGTATTTACTGACAGCTCTGTAATGCAGACAGTAGTTCTTGACTGAATGTCAACATGCATTTACTCTTCTCACTTAAACAAAAACAGATTTAGTATTCCTCAAAATGAATAACAACGCAAATGGAAACACAGAATGTGATGCAAACCTGGAATGATTAAATATGTTAATAATTGAATTTACATTTCCTTCAGCCTGAGGCTTATTCATTTCACTTTTGGTGTGAAAGGGCTTTTACCTATGCCAAATAGCCAAACATAGCTTTTTTATATTAAAAACATACAAGCAAGCCCAGCCCAGATGAGAAAAAGTAAAGCAAAGGTAACGTAACGCATTACTTTCCATAAAAAGTAACTAAGTAATGCAATTAGTTACATTTTTAGGGAGTAACTCAATATTGTAATGCATTACTTTTAAAAGTAACTTTCCCCAACACTGCTGACCATCAGAAAAAAAGGCATATTGGTCAACCAATAGTTTATAATGTTCCAAAAGTGTTTTTGTGACACTGAAGACTGAAGTAATGGCTGCAGAAAATTCAGCTGTGCTTCAAATAAATTACAATTTAAATTATATTCAAACAGAATAGTTTTTTTTAAAAATTGGAATATTATTTCACAATTTTACTATATTTGTTATCTAATATATGCAGCCTTGGTGAGCATGAGACTTCTTTCAAAAACATTTAAAAAATCATACTGATCCCTAAACCTTTGAATTATATTGTACATGCAGACTGAAACCTAGGAGAGTTTGAAAATCGAATGCAAAGACTACTGTGGTGTGTCTTTCAAACAGCAATCTCAAAAGGATGAGTATACAAAACAGCTGGGTGTGAAGAACAAACAAAAACTGAAGAAAAGAAAACAGAGAGTACAAAACACTGAACAAATCTTTTCTTGCCCAAAAGCAATGAAGTCAGGTGGGGGTGTGGGCAGAGAGCCGAGGTAAACACTGTTTTCTCTTCTTTGTTTGGCTCTGTGTTACACTCAAAGCAGAGCTGAGATCCGGCCTGATCCACGGCATCTGATAAAAGGCCACTCTGAGAGCTTATTACAGCAGCACGTCCTAAAGAGATGAAAGAGCGCTCTCAGCGGCGCCGGGCCACAGCGATCAGCCCCTGCGATAGAGTAATAAACCACTCGACACTCCACACAACAGCAAAGTTAATGAGTGTGAGTGATGATGTGGGTCACAATCGCTTACATCATTAAAGGTGAAATATGTACGTTTACCCCACTAGCGACACCAAACCACAGGAAAAAATAAAGATTGTTCCCCAACATGTTTTCCAAACACCCCTAGTCGGGAGCTGCCGGACAGCTTGTTTTGCACCATAGTTGCACTACTGACGCAAACCATGCCTCAAATTGTAGACAACTGAAGAAAACATAAAACTACTTACACAAACCTTGCAAACATTGTAATATTGAGTGATTAGATTTACATTTGAAGCACTGAACCTACTCTTTTCCCAAAACATTGTTTCCTCTTCACAGTCTTTCAAACTAAACAAAACAAATCCAACCTAAACAAAGACAGACAAAACATAATTAAAAAACACAAAACAAAAACAACAAAACAAAAGCGCAACAAAACACAACACAACAAAAAACATGAAAAACAAAATGAAAATCAACAAAAAAGACAAAACAAAACAAAAACACAACAAAAGACAAAAACAACAAAAACATGACAAAACACAAAACACGGCAAAACAACAAAAAAACATGACAAAACAAAACAAAACAAAAAGACAAAAACAACAAAACATGACAAAACAAAACAAAAACACAACAAAAGACAAAAGCAACAAAAACATGACAAAACGAAAAACAACAAAAACATGACACAAAAAACACAAAACACAAGACAAAAAACAGAACAAAAAACACGACAAAACAAAAAACATTATGAAAAAACATGACAAAACAAAACATAAAACAAAACACCAAAACACAGCAAAAAAAAAAAAAAGCAAAAGCTAAAAACAAAACAAAAATAAAGAAAAATAATAATGATAAAAATTACTTTATTATATACTTTGTCAGACAGCTTGTTTTGCACCATTGCTGATCTTCAAAGCATGCCTCAAATAGTAGAAAAATTTGAAAACAATCCCATAATGCACTGCCAGGGCTGGGAAGGTTACTTTTAAAATGTATTTCGTTACAGATTACAAAATACATGTTTTAAAAAGTATTTTGTAAAGTATTTCGTTAGATTACTTAATTTTAGTAACTTAATCTAAATACGTTGGAATACTTTGGAATACTTAATGTAATGGGCATATTAACTTTGGTCTTGTTTTTATGTTAACCACCTCTAAATAAAAATGGGTGACATGAATACTTTTAAAACAATTATAAATGGATAAATAATGCTATAAGATTATTTTCAATACAACATTTTGAACATAGAAATAAAAATAAAAGATAGAAATAAAAAAGGGATATGGGAGGAAATTATGTTTTAAATATGAAACTAAAACCACCAGTAGGTGGTGGCAAATCACTGTCTTAATGAAGGAGTCATGGAATCATTCGATTTGTTCAAAAGGACTGATTCATTCAGGAATCAAGCAAGTGATTTTATGAATGTAACTGAATCATTCTCAGCTGATTCGTTCAATACGCGGCTTCATTCAGGAACCAAATGTTGCTCTCAGATGCGCAACTATTCTGATGTGGATTTATGTGGAAGGCAGTGGTTATTTGCATTAAGTGCAAATAAATAGCCATAAATTCTATTTACACCATGTAGGAAAAAAGTAGCATTTTCTTTGCAACAAGTGATAGTAATTAGATGCTATTAATACTTATTGAAAACAGCGGCAGATATGTGATGGGAAAAGGGAGAAGAACGGGAGTTGAATGAGTTCGGCATAAGGCGGTTTCAAACTCAAATGTTATCACCACGTGTCTCACATAGGTGTATTTTCTAATGATGTCAATCCCAAACAATTTTTGTGCTTAGTGTAAATAGACCAGTGCTTGTATTGAACCATTTTTGCGCTATGGAGCAAATCAGACTGTTCTTTTAATAAGTCACTAAATATGAACATTTTGTTATGAATTGTATAAAATCAGCATCACATTTGCAATCGCGCTAATATTCGGCTAAACAACACTCTTCTTCCTCGATAGATTGTTTAACTATAGACTACATAAATATAGAAAACAAGAACTCCTACAAACCTGAGGCTGTGAACAACTTACTTTAAGATGCTTTTTCAAGGTTAGATGTTCCTTTGAAGCCGAGAGTTTTGTTGCAGGTAAACAAAAATTGCATGGCCTACTGTGATGTTCCGTCCTTTTTCACATTTATAAGTAAAATTGTCCTTTTATTTCCATGACAATTACGCGCTTGGCTTTCTGATTTTCTCTTGCATTTTAGTGAGTCGTCACACTATAGTCTGCATTCTGCTGGCAGGCTGCTGTTTGAACAGCTGCACGCGAGTCAGAGCATCTCCAGTTGCCTCGTGGTTTAAATTTCCAGTCATTTTACATTTATTTATTTTTATATTAATGACATTAAAAATCAAAGTAATCACTTTGGTAATCTAAAATACTTTTCGGATGTAACTGTAATTTGATTACTACCCATTTAAAATGTAACTATAACGAAATACTCATATTTTGTATTTTAAATACGTAACGACGTTACATGTATTTCGTTACTCCCCAGCCCTGTGCACTGCAATATGCTTTTCTATTTCTAATTAACATTTCCATCAAAGATGACAAGCATTGAAAGAAAACAATTTGATTCATTTAAAAATTAATATTTCATTGCAATGCAATGCGGTGCTAGCTTAATGTCTCTTCTCTCTTCCTTTCAAATAACAAATTTAAATCAAATTAATATTTCCACGTGTTTATTCAGTTGGTAAGTAGCCGTGTAATAAGCAGGGCCGGTTCTTGACAGCTATAGAAGGGTGGGCTGGCAGATTTCCTGGGTGGGCGTTGAGGGGGAGAGTTGCGGGTGCATGGGGGATTTTTTCAACGAACTTTTTTATTTATACCAAACAAGGCCATAATCATATCTAGAACATTAGGGAGACTATTGTTTTGAGGAAAATATTAAGACCAGACCACTGTGGTAAAGGAACTAAATAAATAAGATTTTTTGTAATCAATCTGAATTGCAAATAATATTTTTTATTTTCAAATATGCACCCATTCAATTTTAGTTGTATTCCTAATATGCTGAAAACAGAAAAATGCTATTGTATTCTAATAATTATGAATTACATAAATCACATGCAATGTGTATTAACTTTCAATTCAAAACAATGAATTGTTCATGAAAAAAAGTCGAATAGTTGCATTACTGGATATTACAGTCCACTGTTGCTATAATGTGAACCTTTCATGGCACAAGCCCTTATTTCAGTGTTGTTTAATTTCTAATTTTCATTCTTACATTCAAAGTGTAGCAATTAATGGGCCTCACTAACCATCTTTGATGCTTTATCTGACATTAAATTATCTGACATTAAATTCATTTATTTGTTTACATTATGTGTGGATAAATGACCAACTAGAGCTGCCCAATTCTGGATAAATGGAGAATAGCGAATCACATTTATTTATTTTTATTTTTTTAATAGATATCAGGATTCTCCCACCATGATTGTGGACAAAATAGACAACTAAACAAAATAACATGCAATTTAGTAGAGGTTCTGACAAAATGCACATTGCTACAATCTGTTTATAAAATGTATTCTATATTCAACTTATTGTTTAAAAAAATCAAGTTGAAGGAATGATTCAGTGACTCACTCATAAAGACTTCACTTGTTTCATTCCTGAATGAAGCAACGTTTTTTAAACGAAACTCTTTTTAAGTCACTTGTCGCCACCTGCAGGCGTTACGATGTAGTTAATGCAATCTTTATTTGAAGAGTGAAGTCACTTTCAAAAATGTTTTCTCTATTTTGATCGCTACTGTAGAAAACAGTGTTTATGTCTGAACTATGAACTTTTATCCCAGTACTTCTGTGATTATTTTAATAAATAATGATACAAAAGACTTGTAAAGATGTTTCATAACTGCCCTCTCTGGGTCAGCGGCAGCGCGAGCGCAGATTTAAAAATGTAAATGTTAGTGTGATTTAAGGAGCTGAATCGTTGTCATTTAGGAACAAGATTGCGTGGGTGATTGAATCTGTTCGGGATATGGTTATTTAAATATCCAAAACATAAACCGAGGGCTTTAAAGCTGTGTTTAGTGGAATGAACACATAAGGAAAGCGGTAATCTACCACAACTAGCAGCGCAGACTGCTTTTCATCACGGACAGATGGATTTCTAGTACTTGGAGAACAAATTAAAATCAATAAAACATAATTTGAGAAGTGCATGGTAGATCTTCAAAAAGATCAAGGGCTTTTGGCAAAACATCAGGGGCTCAAGCCGGGGGGCTTGAGCTAACTGTATAGCCTACATGCATTTTAGACGCTTATATTATGCTCGTGCCCCGCCAATGCAATAAACGCACGTTATTGAATGATGTTTTTTTAATCTTCTTTTAGAACATTAAAACTGCTCAGGTAATTTCAGTGGTAGGCTATGATACATATTCGTGTATTAAACTCCTCATAACTCGCAAACTCTCCGTGATAGCGCGCAAATATTTCTGCCCGTTTTCGCTCGTTGTCAGCCTCTGCTTTTCTGCAACAGACTGAATGAAGCCTCCGCGTGAATTCAGCGCGCCTTGCATTCAGCTAATAAAAGAAAATGCTGCAATTTTCTGGAGTTATTTTATGATTGTTTGGGTAGTCTCAAGCTATATTTTAAACTTCTCAAAATACAGTCCGCTTCAGATTAGTTTTAATCTATGCACAAAAAAATAAAATAAAAAAGATAACGTAATCTTTATCTAATTCTGATTGGGTGGGCAAGACAGTCATTTGGGTGGGCTCAGCCCACCCCTGCCCATGCCTGGAGCCGGCCCAGGTAATAAGTGTGACAATGTAATAATGTGAAAGCTAGTTTACAAGGTGATAAAAGACTGTCATTACAATTTAATTTTTAGCATGATAGTGGAGAGTAAGAGAAGAAGCAACAAAAATATATTTATATAAATAAATATATATTTATAAAAACATATATTTACTAACATATATTTATTATTTAATGTTTAACAAAAAACTAAAAATTGACTAGAGTCCCCCCCTCCCCCCAAAAAAGGCACAAAACTAGGTTTACTGTAAATAAACTATAAAGCACACTTGGAAAGTTTGAGATATGGGCAGTGCTGGTGCCATCAAACCAACTATGGTAAAATGAAATTAAAAAAAGAGAGCAGTGATCAGTTTTAACAGCTGCCATGGAAACCATCAGGAGTAGAGGAGGCTGACGGTTGCCATGGTTTCCATGATAGAGTATAAACAAAACCTCCTGCAACAATTACCAGAGAATCACAACAAACACTGTAAGTGCAACAGCAACACTGCAAACGAGGATCAGTGGACTAACTCCAGAGAGACATGAGGCTGGTAAAGCCACGGTAACACCCACACATCAACATCCAAGAGGACATCAAAGACAAGTATTATTAATATTCTGTAAACTGGACAAGATGGTGTTCTGTTACGTATTTCTGGCAACCATAAATACACATTTTGAGAAACTACAATTTTATGGTTGTTAACATACATTTATTTATTTATTTTTTTCATGATTTTTTCATGATTAATGCATTCGGTTTTGGGAAAGAGAGAAAACTAAATGTGTGTAATTACTGGGTTTGGCATTTTGTGAATGACACAAAGAGCACAATATGTGCTCATGTCTATATAAAAACAATCAACAGAGGTGAGAGTCTTCACTCATTCGTCTCTCTCTCTCTCTCACACACACACACAGATTTTTATATATTTCTCAAAATGTATTAAAAAGCACAAGAATGAATTCTCCAATAATTTAGTAATAAAACACATTTCCCCATATTTTATGGATGCATGTGCAAGACTGGTGTTTTTGCTGTTAGCCTTCAGTCGTCTGCTAATATTTTACTTTTAGGCGATATTTCACTTTTCACGCATCTGTGATAATTAAATGTCACCATACACAGCAAAATGACTTTACTTTTGTTACAAAAAACATCTAGTGCTTCTTTTTTATACAGATTTCAGTCAGACCCAATGTCCACACTTTCACAGACTTCTTTTCTGATCACGATTAAATCTATCCACTCTAACCTTGTAACAAAAATACTAACAAAATACTGACTTAGAAGGCACCATTTACTGATTTGTAAAGTCAGGCTACACCTAAATGCTACACATAAAACAATATCTTTCAAAGATTTGCTTATACAAACACTGCAATCATAATACTCAGTGATATTCAGATTTTCAGAAAAAAAAAAAATCACTAAACCAAACAAAACAAAGACACAAAACCAAACCACCACCCCCCAAAAACACCCACAAAACCAAACAAAAAACAAAATAAATAAAAACAAAAACAAAACAAAACAAAACAGGAGAGAACAAAATCAAACCACAACAACATAAAAAAACAACAAACACAAAAAACTAAACAAAAAGCAAGAACAACAAAAACAAAACAAAAAAATCAAAAAACAAAACAATAACAATATTAAAAACAATCAAAAATCACAAAACCAAGCAAAAAACAAAACAAAAGAGAACAAAATCAAATTGCAATGAAAAAAACAAACACCACACAAAAAAAACACAAAACAAAAAGCAAGAACGAAACAAATAATAATAAAAAAAATCACAAAAAACAATACAAAATGATAATAATAATAAAAACAAACAAAAATCACAGAACCAGACCAAAACAACCTCCTCAAACATAAATCACAAACAACACAAAACAAAACAGGAGAACAAAATCAAACCACATCAAAAAACAAAACAAACAAACAAAAAAAGACAATAATAATAAAACAAAACAAAAACAGTAACAAAAATAAAAAACAATCCAAAACAACCTCCCCAAACAAAAATAAAAAAACACCGCCCTGCAATAGCACCCAGCCAAACAAAACAGAAGAGAACAAAATCAAACACAAAAAACAAAAACAAAACTAAATGGAAAAAAACAAAAAACAAAACAAAAATCACAAAACAAACAAAAAAGTGAAGTTATAAAGTGTTGTGTACTATAAAGGCCTCAGACCATGGACAATCAAAGGCAGTAGCAGGGCGAACAACAGAAGTCGATCAAAGTCCTGCCTGAGCGTGTCTAGCTGAGAGGATGTGTTAGATGTCAACGGCAAGAACACGCCACCAACAGCATGAGAAACAGGGTGTTCGACATAAAGCAGTCAACACAAACACACTGCTGTGAAATACTGTGGTCCTGCACAGCTTCTCCTGACAGACGCGCGGAGGGCAACTTCCTTTTGTGGGAGCGTTCAATTCACCCCGCACCTGACGCCGGCCTCAAATCTACAGGAACGTGCAACTTAATGAATGGCTTGTTTGGAGCCCGTGGATACAAACCACCTTGCTGCTCAGTAAACACAAATATGAAACGAAAGCTGGGTGCTATTGCAGGGCGGCCACGAGATAATTCACACGACTAAATAAGGCACTGAGGGTCCTCCAACTCCAGCTAACAGGACTCTGGCGGTGAACCTTATAAGGCTGGCTGTGGGGGTCACCGCTTTCCCTCCCATTGCGATTCATTAACGTTCAACAAAATAGAGCAACATGAGGCCAGAGGTTCATTCACAGCAACAGTTACCAGGTAAACAACTCACTCTGAAACAACTAACAATGGCTGAACAACTACAAAGGAAAGAGAAAAACATGAATATGGGAAAAACAAGACTGGGAATAAGATGGAACCTTCACCATTTGTTTTGATCAGTGCAGCAACAAAAAGAAGAAAAAAATCGTAATGCAATTTAGTCTTGTAATACAAGGCTGTCTCCAGGAGATAAATCGTGTGGAGGGTCTACATTCAACACTGGGTGGATCTGAATCTGATATGACCGTTTCCCATGCAGTGGAAGTGAACATAAATTATTTTAGGTTCAATGTGACATTCAGGGAACATAAACAAGATAAAGCAGCACAAGAGTGCAATAAAAGTTGTCCTTAAGTCAGATGGAAGTTTTTGAAGGTCTCTGGCCTCGACGATACAAAGTCAAATCTGGAAAACTGTTCACTGCAGTAGCTCATCATCACTTACTGTTTAAAATGCATACATGCCTCATTCACTGCTTACATGTTTTTGCTTTGTTTGCTAAGTGGCTGTTTCACACTGAGCGTAATGCAAAAATTGACGAATTTTCAATGTGAATAACCGACGAACAAGCGTGAAACGACTGCTAATTCACGCGTCCACGCTACGTGGCACCGACCAACAATGCGTTTTTCTTCAGATATGTATCTCGTATATGGATTTAACATCCTCATAAACATCCTTTATTGTTATCAAAATACCATGAACTGCATACAAAACACATACAGAAAATATATCGTCAAATATATGTCTATTTGCTTTCATATTTCATGTGTAGAAAAATGTCTCACTCGATTTTTTCAATACAGAAGATCTAGAGAGTGAAAGCGCTCCGACTCATAATAACACTCGCGCACATGGAAGAAAATGGACAGTGCTCTCCAGATCACATAATTCAGTGAAGAATTAATAGAAATGATATTAAGAACATGTGAAAATAAATCTGTTCTCAGATACCAATGATAACAAGAACTCAGCATCCACTCTCTTCTGTCTACCGGGATAGTCTTTTTTGGTGTTTGTTTACACTGGTTTTCGAAACAGCGTCACCACCTTCACCCTTTTGTGCAACAGCAGCTGCTCCAGGCATGTGATCTAAGCTCAAATCTCATTGGACAGCCCGTTTCATCGGAGAGCGACGCTTTTTCTTGATCCTCACTTTTTCGAGCTGCGAATGATCGCGCTTAGTGTGAATAGCCCCATAGGGATCTATTGTTTCGATTCAAAAGCGAATTCACGCCAAATTTTCACATTCAGTGTGAAAAGGCCTTAATTTGTATATAATATTCTATACCTTTTAGCTAAACCTCATTCATTCATTCATGCAGTCCAAATTCAAAATTTCTTCTGCCCCCTCCTCCTCGGACTCAATGCTCACGTGGCTTGCCAGATTGAGGACACCACAGGAACAAGCAAAATTATTAAAGGAAGGTCATGAGTCTTAAACTGTAAGTTGATGAGTTAATTTATTCCCGTTTTAATACGCCTCTAGTCATAGAGCTTTTTAGATGGATGCCGAGGTTTTTTAGGTTGGGTAGAATCTGCAGTCTCTGACCCAGTTCATTTTTTGGCTTGCATGGCTACAATACACTGTGTTCTGGCAACCCCTGAGTGTCAAAAATACTATTGGGTAAACTGGCAGTGGGCGGAGTCACACAGACCAAAACAAAAAAGGACATTCAGACACGAAACACAAATTTCAAAGTAGAATAACTGGCTGTAGCATTGCTTTTCTGACAAACAATTATGTAAACTAAGCAAGTTTCATAAATATCTGCAAACATATGGCATTTTAGGCTTTATTACAGTCAAAAAATTACATACAGCACCTTTTAAAAATAACTTTCAGAGTAATTCTAATAAAGGTCATGGAACAGATTTAAATTGTACTAGCATTCCAAACCAGCGATATGTGACGAGCAACAGGAAATTCTATTTTTGGAATGATTTCTATTTTTTTTTTTTGATGATGATGCAGCTGACTGTTTTGTACAATATTAAAATCTTCTAATTTAAGTTCAAATACAGTTGTGCTCAAAATTATTCATACCCTTGGTAAATTCGATCAAAGGCAGCTCTAAAAATAAATCTGTATCATTAATCCTTCTGATCTTTAATTTTAAAAATTTACAAAAATCTAACCTTTTCATTGGAGAATAAGAATTTAAAACGGGAGGGAAATCTCATTATGAAATAAATGTTTCTCTCTAATACACATTGGCCACAATTAATCATACCCTTTTATTCAATACTTTTTGCAACCTCTATTTGCCAAGATAACAGCTCTGAGTTTTCTCCTGTAATGCCTGAAGAGTTTGGAGAACATCTGATAAGAGATCAGAGACCATTCCTTCATCCAGAATCACTCCAGACCCTTCAGATTCACAGCTCCATGTTGGTGCTTCTCCTCTTCAGTTCACCCCACTCATTTTCTATAGGGTTCAGGTCAGGGGACTGGGTTGGCCATGGCAAAAGCTTCATTTTGTGCTCAGTGACCCATTTTTGTTTTGATTTAGATGTTTGTTTGTGGACCATTGTCATGTTGGAAGATCCAACAATGGCCCATTATAAGATTTCTAGCATGGACAGTCTTTTTTTTTTAGTCTGTTGTTATTTGATAGAATCTATGATGCCATGTATCTAAACAAGATGTCCAAGACCTCCAGCAGAAATATACAGCAGTATATTTCATTGTACACATGGGGTACTTTTATGACTGTGTGCACAAAAACCATCTTGAGTGTTTGCTGCTAAAAAGCTACATTTTTTAGTTTCATCTGACCACAGAAGTCAGTGCCAATTGAAGTTCCAGTCATGTCTGACAACTGAATATGCTGGAGATTGTTTTTGGATGAGAGTATTTTCTTTTCTTGATTTTTTTTTTTCTTGAAACCCTCCCAAAGAACATGTGGTGATGTAGGGGCTGTTTGATATTTTTTTAAAGTTTTCTGACACCAAGACTCAACTATTTTCTGCAATTCTCCAGCTGTGATCCTGAGTCTTTGGCCACTGAAACTCTCCTTCTCAGCGTGCATTAGGATGATATAGGAACACATCCTCTTCCAGGCAGATTTGTAATATTTTATGTTGATTGTAACCTCTTCATTATTGCCCTGATGGTGGAAATGGGAATTTTCACTGCTCTAGCTCTTTTCTTACAGTCACTTTCTAATTTGTGAAGCTCAACTATCTTTTGCTGCACATCAGAACTATATTCTTTGGTTTTACTCATTATGATGGATGATTAAGGGAATTTGGCCTTTGTTTTCCCTCATATTTATAATCCTGTGCAACAGGAAGCCATGGCTTGATAATTTTATGTTCATAATCACCCTGGTGTGCTAAAAATTGTAAATATGAATGAGAATATACTTCAGAGATATTTTACTTGTAAGAATTTCTAGGGGTGTCAATAATTGTGTCCAAGGTGTATTTGAGAGAAATATTTATTTCATCATGAGGTTTTCCCCCATTTTCAATTGTTTTAGTTCAATGAAAGGTTAGATTTTTGTGATTTTTTTAAAGGTGCCATAGAAAACTCATTTATACAATATTTTAAATTGTTCTCTATCTACATAGAAGGTATGTGGCTTGGGTAAGGGCAAAATTCTCCAGAAACGGTTTTACATGTGCATTTACAACCCTAGGATTTCTCCCTAGAATGAAATGGTCTGTTATTGGCTTGTTTGGAAGGGTCATGAATAATAATGTTTAGCTCTGCTCTGGTTCGCTGTTTCACAATGCAGCTCATTTCAGTAGCTCACAGCAGGAGGGAAACACAGGGAGGAAAATATATATTTTAATACTTGCTTGCGTAGATATATTGTTGGGTAATTATACTGTAAATAAAATGCGGGCATCAGGGAGCCACTATTAATATGCTGGGAACTGAAACTGCTTTCAAATGCACGATCGCTTTTTACTTTCACTTTTGAGATTCGCAATCTCACGAACTCTGTTTATACTATGGAGCGGCAGTACTTACCACACATTTTACAAAATCAGATGCTTGTCAGTGGTGCTCAGGATCTGTAAATCATTCGCCATCATCCTCGGTCATCTCTCCTTACTCTGTTTATGTGGTAAGTGAAATCTTATGTACTGTAATGTAACAGGCTACCGCTAGCAAGGAGCTAACCATGTCCCTTTTTCCATGCCTTTCTGAATACAGACACCAACCCATCCCTGCACAGCCTGGAACATAACATTTATTTCCATGATCTGCCATTTTCGCTATTGTCCTCGCTTGTTTCTTCACAATGCCTGTAGAACTTCTGATGGTTCGGCTCGCGGCTGGCACAGAACATGGGCGGGTATATGCAAATGATGGGGGCGTAACTATTAGTGATCCCGACTGTTACGTCACAGTCAGTGTTATGTTCTGATTCGCTTATTTTTCAGTGGCCTTTTTTATTCACGAGATTTACATAAGGAGGAGGAAACAATGGTGTTTGAGGCTCACAATATGTCATTCCATGTACAGAACACTTATTATTCAACTATGCCAAGGTAAAGACAGTTTTCCATTCTATGGCACCTTTAAATAAAAGATCAAAAGGATTAACAATGTAGATTTATTTTCACAGCCTTCTTTCATCATATTTACCAAGCGTATGAATAATTTTGAGCACAACTGTATATTTTTTGCATGACTTTAATATCAATAATGAAAGAGACAATGGATAATTCACATCAGATCTTTATGAATGAATGAATGAATGAGGCGTTTATATAGCGCTTTATTGTGTATTGCTGTACACCCAAAGTGCTTTACTGTCATGAGGGGGGTCTCTCCTCAACCACCACCAGCAGCTATTCTTTTTAAGAATAGCTATCCACCTTTAAAATATATGAGAAAATAAAGAAACAAGAACGTTCAAACTATTAACTCTGTGATCAAAGTTTTGCATGTTTTGAATCACTTTAGAATTGTTTAATTATTTGATTATGCACTTTTTGTTGCAAGTGCTTGATGTACGCATTATCTGGTAAGCAGTCAGTGGAAAGATGTGCAGCCAGACAGTCATTATCACAAATAAACACCGACAAGATAACACAACAGGTAGATCCCAATAAACTCCAGCAGGGAGACTTGAAACGGTTTTATTATTTAATCAGGTTTTGTTTTATGATGTTTGAAATTACTTTATTATGTGATAAACAGAGATATGAAACTAACTTAATGCAGAATGTTACAATTGACTGTATTCACCAAGACTGCATTAAATTTAACAAAGCAAAAATAAAGACGTATAAATGTTACATCTAATGAATTTTTAGCAAATGCTGCTCTTTTGAACATTCTGTTCATTAAAGGCACAATATGTAAGATTTTTGTAATAAAATATCCAAAAACCACTTGCACAGTGTTATATAGTTCATGCAGTTGTGTTCTTACGTTATTCGAAAAGTTCCCAAAGATTTGTAAATCCAGAGAAATTCCAGTTTTAAAAATTGATTCGTTCCTCCATGGTCATGGTCTCCAATCAATATTGAGTGCATTTACATACACCCTCTTAATGCGATTAAAATGAGATTTTGGCAATATTGCGATTAAGCTTTACCCAATCTAAACGCAATACTTCGATCTAAATAATGCGATTAAGCTCATAATCGCAGCAAGCTTAATCGTATTAACATAGGTGGCATACGCCGATTTTAATCGAAATATACAGGCATGTAAACACCTTAATCGCAGTATTGCCGCTCTGACCAAAGTGCGCATGTGCGGGTGATATACTTGAATGAGGTAACACGCACCTGCAGTAATGGCACTTTCGCACAGGATGCGGAATTCTCTGCGCTATGAAACCCATTCATTTCAATGGCTTGCGCCGCGCAAGGACGGTTTGTTGCTGCGTCGAGCAAAGCGCACACTCTGAGGGCTGCGCTGAACCCAGCGGCCAGCACAGCGCATTCCGCGTCCTGTGTGAAAGGGCCATAATACGCAGATTAGAAACGATGGCGGGGAAGAAAGCATCTCTGGGGAGCCGAAGCAGAGTTCCTGCTGTTGACGTAAATAAATTAAAACAGTGGCCAGTAACACACCTACTACTCTTTCTGAGTCCATCATTTGTGCTATGCAGTGGCGCATGTGAATAATGGAGGTAAAAAAAAATAACCACAATTCTTAGCGAATAACACGAATAATGGAAATTGCATGTAAACGGGAGTGTAGAGCTTTGCTCTTGACATGTAAACATCATAATGCGATTAAGTCTTTATTCTGATTATTGGAAATAATCACATTATTCGTGCGCATGTAAACGTAGTCAATGACGTATATGACGCACTATATTTCGCTTGTAAAATCTACAAGTGTGGACAAAAATGCTGCTGCACAGTTAAAGTGACATGACATACGACCAAGTATGGTGACCCATACTCAGAATTTGTGCTCTGCATTTAACCCATCCAAAGTGCACACACACAGCAGTGAACACACACACACACACACTGTGAACACACCCCCGGAGCAGTGGGCAGCCATTTATGCTGTGTCGCCCGGGGAGCAGTTGGGGGTTCAGTGCCTTGCTCAAGGGCACCTCAGTCATTGTATTGAGGGTGGAGAGAGCGCTGTATATTCAATCCCCCCACCTACAATCCCTGCTGGACCTGAGACTCGAAAGTGATTTTGAAAGTGATTAATCTCGCGCTAGACTGAAATCAGTCATTATGTTATTTGACAATGTAAATGTTCTTTGCTCGCTTTCTCTGTATTTATTCGCTGTTTGAATAACTCTGGAAGGTACAGGTAATTCATTACCTCATCCCTGAACATGAATCGTGAATTCATCTCTTAACAGTGAAAACGACGTCTCCCATCGTTTCACCCTTCTTCACAGCGTCATCAAGCTTCGCCTCTGTTACTGTTTTGAACATGCGACCTCTAGCGGCGAAAACTTACATATTGTGCCTTTAAGGAATCATAAAAAAAGTATCACGGTTTCTACAAAAATATGAAGCCATTTCAACACTGATAATAAATGTTTCTTGAGCAGCAAATCAGCATATCAGAATGATTTCTGAAGGATCATGTGACACTGAAGATTGGAGCAATGATACTGAAAATTCAGCTTTGCATCACAGAAATTACATTTTTAAAACATTCAATTAGAAACAGTTATTTTAAAGTCTAAGAATACTTCACAATATTACTGTTTTTACTGTTTTTTTGATCAAATAAATGCAGCCCTGGTGACACTTTTGAAAAGAAGTGTATGTATTTATTTATACAGCGTTCTTATATCACTCCTCTCGATTCCCTTTTTTAAGACTCTTTTAAAAGACTCCCATAACTAAACAACATAGCAAACTTCGATTTAAAAATACATCAGCATAAGCATATACAAATAACCCTGTTTGCATACACACAAATACATACATAGACAGCAACAGACAGGCCCTATCAGCAGGTTTGCACAGATGTTAAAATACACACACGAACCAGCACACACACACACACACACACACACACACACAGGAGGCAGCAACCCTTATCTTGTCAGATTGGCATGATGCCAGTGGCGGCTCCCCGCCTGTGCCATCAAATCAGTCCGGGTGAACGGAGACACACACACACACACACACACACACACACACACACACACACACACACACACACACAAACTGAAATGCTGGAAAACAGAGCACAGGATGGCATCTCACAGTGTGAGACGCTACAAAACACTAAGTCACACTGACAGGACGTGTCTTTACAGCACACACACTGTTGCTCTCAAAAGGTTATGCAAGATAATACGCCTCTCACACACACACACAGTGCATCTTATACAATCTAACAGCCACTGTGAAACATTACCTGATTACTATTTTTGTCTGAATTGTCATTGTGAATTCAGTTCATGCCACTGGGACCGTTTTATAACTTAATTTGTGCTTTGGTTAATGTGTGGTCATATAATCACATGTACAGCAAAATTAAACATTAATAAATAAAAAAGTCCACTAAACCAGTTAACGTATATATCTAAAGTATCTATATTTGATTCCCGTAGCTTAGCAACAGTATTTCATAAACCAGTTGAGCAGGAAGTCTGACTAGCAGACATCAAGGAGTGACTGTGCTGCCACATATCACTTCCCATGTTCCTCTGTTCAAGCACTAGAGCAGTGGAGGTTTCTGGACTCACTCGCCAGAGCAAAATGTAGTGAGAGCAAAAATGTCAAGGTGGTCATATTTTAAATAACTTACTTTTTTCCCCCAGAGGTCCACTAATAAGGTGAATGAAGGTTTTACTCACAATTTATTTTTTCATTTACACCCTCTCCGAGCTTTAGATTTAAAGTCACTAATTTATCAGTTTGTGCCCAATCTCTTTGCCCCAACTGGGGCAACCCAATCACTTTATCCAAACATTAGACTGAGGTTGGGGCAACCAAGTGACTTTGTCCAACAAATGGTTTGAGTTTGAGGTGACCCAATCAGTTTGTCTAACCAATAGATTAAGTTTAGAGTGACCCAATAACATTGTTAAACCAAATGGCATGACTATGATATTGTAGCAACCCAATCACTTTGTCCAACCAATGGTTTAAAGTCCGTGTAAAGTCAATATTAAATGTGTGTTCTGAGTTTGTCAAACCACAGAAAAATGTTTTATTAACCACTCAGCCAAATTTGAATGATAAAACCCCCCAGCAAGTTAATAAAATAAGGTATCAAAATCTTGGAAAAATAAGCAGTATTCTCTGCTCTCAAACGCCGAGGATGTGTCAGCTGGCGGCGCTGAAACCACGCCCACTCGCGGCGTGCCGTTTTTCTCAACTGCCAAATACCGCTACAAGCTGAATGGATGCTCCCTTTAGCAGCTTAATTCAGATAAGGAGACCGAGCGGTTTTGTAAATCATCGCAACCAGGTAATATGCATTTACGTGATGAAGGCATAGCTAGCAAGCAAACTGTAGACTGTAATAACTAACGTTTATGACAGTAACTCGCGATTGAGCAGCGAACCACTGATGCTAATGCGCTCTAGTTATTAATTGTATTTGACTTGAAGCAGCGCTGTGCAGAACGATCGGTGTGTGACGACAAAGTACCGCGAGAGCGATTTGAAAGCCTAAGGAGTCGTCTGCTCTTTATAGCTCTCACTGTACTTTGACACACAGTTACCGTCAGTCAGTGCTGCTTCAAGTCAAACACACCTCTTAGTTTTAGGGGAAGGCGGCTGTGCTCAGTGACTCGTCATCAAGTCACCATTTTAACCCCGCCCAGAAAATCCTGAACATGAAAACGGTGAAAAACTGTTTAACGGTCTAATTTCACAATTAAGTACTACATAGTTCACAGTCTTTGTAGCATGTTTCGGCAATGCATTTCTAACATTTATAATGTGTTTAGAAACAATTATCAGAATTGACTTTACACTGACTTTAAGTTTGGGGCAACCCTATCGGTTTTTCCAACCTATAGTGTAAGTTTGGGGCAACCCAATGACTTTGCCCAACCAACGGCGTGAGCTTGGGTTGACCCAAACACTTTGTCCAAACAATGGCATGGGTTTGGGGTGAGCCAGTCACTTTATCCAACCAATGGACTGGGTTTGGGGTGACCCAATCACTTTGTTTAACCAATGGATTGAGTTTAGGGTGACCCAATCACTTTGTTAAACCAATGGACTGACTATGATTTTGTAGCAACCCAATCACTTTGTCCAAGCAATGGTTTAAATTTGGGGCAACCCAATGACTTTGTCCAACCAATGGATTGTGTCTGGGGTGACCCAATCACTTTGTCCAACCAATTGCATGACTTTGAGGTGACCCAATCACTTTTCCCAACCAACAGCATGAGCTTGGGGTGACCCAAACACTTTGTCCAAACAATGGCATGGGTTTGGGGTGAGACAATCACTTTGTTAAACCAATGGCATGACTTTGATTTTGTGGCGACCCAATCGCTTTGCCCAACCAATGGATTGAATTTAGGGCAATCCAATCACTTTTTTAAACCAAAGGATTGAGTCTGGGGTGACCCAATCTCTTTATCCAACCAATGGTGTCATTTTGGAGTGACCTAATCACTTTGTTTAAACAATGGATTGGGTTTGGGGCAATCCAATCACTTTGTTAAACCAATGGATTGAGTTTGCGGTGAGCTAATCACTTTGTCCAATCAATGGTATGAGTTTGGGGCGACCCAATCACTTTGACCAACCAATGGATTGAGTCTGGGGTGATCCAATCAATTTGTCCAGCCAATGGTGTGATTTTGTGGTGACCTAATCAATTTGTCCAGCCAATGGTGTGATTTTGTGGTGACCTAATCAATTTGTCCAGCCAATGGCATAAGTTTGGGGCGACCCTAACAGTTTGTCCAACCAATGGCATGAGTTTGGAGCAACCCAATCACTTAGTCCAACCAATGCAGTGAGTTTGGGGCACACTTTAAGTTTGTTCAACCAATAGTATGAGTTTGGAACAGAGTATTCGGGAAACCATATTACTTGTTACTTACCATATCACTTGTTACTTTACTTTTGTTCTTCATTAGTTTCCATTAATAACAGGAGTAAAGAATGCATACCTTTATAATGCATAAATTTAGCATAAAAGTGGTCTTCGGGAAAATGAACTTACGGGTTAAAATATTAACACCATTGAGGAACGTTTGATTCTTTTTAGAGCAAAAACATTAGCAGTACAAACCTCATGCCTTCAGTAGATTTGTTCTGGTAGTTGCAGTAGAGCTGTGGAGTTCCCAGCATGGCCTCTGTGAATACGGCCAGGAAACCCAGGCTCTCTACGAACAGAACTGAGTCCAGTAGCAGATACGTCACATAGGCGGCCAGCACCGTGAACGCCAGCACACACTGCAGGTAATCCACAAAATGACTCCAAGACCAGAAGTAGTTCCAGTCAAAGTCTAGAATTCAGAAAGAGAGTACATTTTAAAAATGGTATGTGCATACAATGTACTACAGTTCATACTGGTTGAAAGGAGTCAAATTTACAACCAAGGGGGACTTCAGTAAACCAGTGATAGAGTGTTAATGGAAATTTCAAAAATACTTTTAGGAGAACATTTTGAGGTCTCAAAGACAGTATTCTCAAAATAGACTACATTTTTATTTAAAAATGTATGAATTTTTTTTTATTTTTTAAATATTTAGATATTAGATTTTAATCATTTTATCTTTATCAAGTTCTTCCTTTCAACAATACATTTCATACAATGGACACATATACAATATACATGAATTATGCAAAGGAATGTATTAGTAGGGATGAAGAGTTGAATCAAATGTCAGATCATCAAGTTCAGACCAGAGACCCTCTAATGTTGAGTTCACACTGCACGATTTTCAAAGTTGTTGGATCACTGTTGCTTTCATACTGCACGACTATCTGGGGTATCATTCAGCTGCTGCTGTGTTCACACTGCACGATGGATCGGCGACAGGAGGTTACACACTGCATGACTTCACAATAGGAAGAATCGCCAACAACTCTGTCTGGTCCACAAACTACATTTCACAACCAAATGTACGCGAGAAGCGATTAGGAAATAACGCAAGATCATGCGTGAGATTAGAGTTCTCGCGTGAGACAGGAAATGTTATTAAAATGGTAGCCCTGCAAGAAGTTCTTGATACAAACGGTCTGTGCGCTGATTTGCAACGAAAGGGCAAAAACTAGAAAGAGAACGATCCTTTCTCAGAACCAAAGCCATGCTTGCTGATATTGTGGCCTATAACTCCTCCACAAACTTCCTGCTGCCCTGTATCTTGCTCTCTCATTGGCTGTAGGTCATCGCCGATTTATTTTTCAGTCAGAATTCATTTCACACCGCAGGATTTTGAATTGGCAATAGGTTCAGATATTTAACATGCCAAATATTTCACGGGCGTCGGTGATTCTCTCAGATCACGTCTTTGATAATTCACACTGCGTGATTGTCACTCGCGTGAACGAGCACCGATTCAATTTCGGGCATTTGTCGGTGATTTCGCAAAGCTGTCGACGATTGAAAATCAGGGCTAAAATCGTGCGGTGGAAACTCAGCACAAGTCAATGGTTTGCAGCCATGTTCTGACAAGATCACAGGCAGCAGGAAAAAAAAATGCTAAATGCAAACAAACAAAAAATAAATGAAAATAGCCAAACAAGCAAACAATTCAATAATTACACCATTCAAAAGTGTGGGGTTGGTAAGAATTTTTAAATGATTTCGACAGAAGTCTCTTATGCTCACCAAGGCTGCATTTTTTGATCAAAAATACAGTAAAAACAGAAATATTGTGAAATATTATTACAATTTAAAATAATTTTAATATAGCAATATATTTTAAAAGAGTCAAATCTGAATTTTCAGCATCATAACTCCAGCCTTCAGTGTCACATGATCCTTCAGAAATCATTCTAACATGCAGATTTCTGCTCAAGAAACATTTCTCATTTATTATCATTTTTAAAAACAGTTGGGCTGCTTCTTAATTTTGTGGAAACAAAACAATTAACAAAACCACACAAGCTAAGAGATGTGCCTTACACATGATTCTTCCAGACCACAATGGGTTTTGAGCAGTGAATTATTGGCTGCCGAGAGCAAAATTGAATTTTGTACGATCTGCACTTCAGGTACTGTGCTGAGTGACCCCGCATCCAGAGTGAAATCTGGGTCCTAAAGTAAAACCAGTTCTAAGACTGTAAGAACCCCTCAAAGAAGTCCTTTTTCATGATCATCCAGTTCCCAGCACACAAGGCTCTCAGCAGGGATGAGTCTGACTGGATTTTGACCTAAACTAATCCACTTTTGCCAATTATTTTGACCTGTTCGATGGAGGCTGAACTCGGAGAACTCATAAGCCTGTAAGTCAGCTCTCCACCCATCCGTTGGTGGACGATAAGAGCATATCTAATCAAAGCACGCTGGGAGCTTCAACAACGGTTACTCTCATAAAGCGGCACTGGAAATGTCGAAGCAACAAAGTACAAGCAGAGGCCAAAACCAAAGCATGAGGACCACAGTGACATCCAGAGTGTCATGAAAATGTCAGGGCATGTGGGATAAAGTTGAAAGAGAAGAGAGACACAAAAGAACAGAGTCCAAAGCACTGTTACGATGGGCCTAGATGGACTGAAGCGGGAAAAACACACATATTCAGTGAATAAATGTAGGGCTGGATTAGGAAAACAGATTCCAGCATTTCATTGCTTGGTGCGTCTCTCTCTTCAGATGGCAGCTGTGCTCACAAAACCCAATGAAGAGGGGGTGGCACAGCTTAGATACAAGTGTGTTTGGGTAGAGCGTTTTACATCCAAAACTCTGCTTCAGTATCGGCAATCTTTGTTTGCTCCATTACTTGTGCTGTTTGCTAAAGTCCTTTTCGAACAAAGTTTGAACAAATCGCTAACCCTAGAGTAGCGATGTACGAAACACCACCCACATAGTGGATGCTGCCAAAACAAGCAGCTTCCTATTGATCAACATGACAAATTCATGTGCCAAAATTCAATAAACTAGAATTCAGTGGGAAAATTCTTTCCACCAGAAGTCCATTGAGAAGACTGTATTTCGCCCCGCAGAATTTTGTCATGCAAAAGTAAATGTGATGGCATCATAAACCCTGTAAAATTGACATATGAAGTATTAGTCATAAAAATGAAATTATTTGAAATAGAATAGTTTAATCAAGCCTTTAGAGATAATCTAAAATGAAAAAAAAAGTGAAAAACAAAAGTTTGTGTTTTTGTGTTCATATTTGATACGTCAGGGTTTTATGGTATAGGGTTTTATAGTATGATATTAGTGAGAATTTGGAGCTAAACTCAAGGAAAAAGCAACTCAATTTTATTCACAGGCCCAAAATGAATAAAAATATGCAATTTGGTGCACTTACTGATATTTATATGGCCAAAAAGAAAGAGAAAATTCTGATAGCTTGTATATGTAAACCAATGAGATCTTCATAACACAAAATGGATAGAGTTGTCATTCTGTATCTCCCAATAATATGTTCCCATCTCCCAATAATATTTTTAGTTTTATGATTTTATTTTAATAATTTAATTTTCTTCATAGAGTTTCATTCAGAATGATTAGTTTTTAAATTAAATGAATTAATTAAATGATTAAATTTAAAATTTCTTTTTTATTTATATAATTTAAGTTTAATTTCATTCATAATTATTTGTTTTTAAATTAATTTAATTCAAAATTATTTTATTTTGTTTTAAATAAAATAAAACAACATTTTAAGAACATTTTATTAAATTGAAAAAAACGTAAATGAATTAAATTAAATTTTTAAAATTAAATTAAATTTTTTATTTTTCATTTTATTTCACATATACTTAGGATTAGGGTTTGGCTTAGGTCTACTTGCATGTAATTATGGATAATTTATTGTTATTATAATATGACGTACATGTAACAAACACCTTGAAATAAAGTGTTATTTTATTTTATTTTTAACTTGATAGGCAAAACATATGCAATGCAATACAACATGATTTAACATGATTTTCTAAAAAATAATGTCTGGATAATCAAGTAAACGTAAGTAGCTTTAGTCCAGTAAGTGTCATCTTGAAATATTACTATTAATATAACAGTTATTTTGGTTGCACTTTATTTTACACTATGTGTACTTACAAAGCACTTATCTAAGGTAACTACATGGGTTAAGGTTAGGTTCAGGGTCATTACCTAGTTATTACAGAGTTATTGTAGTCACTATAATAAACACATAGTATGTACATGTAGACCAGGACTGTAAAATAAAGTGCTACCATTATTTTTATGTTTAATTTATAAAAATCAGTAAAGATTTTACAGAAAAAGACACATAGACCACGATCTGAAGGAGGACATTTTATAATTTTCTTGCTAAAAAAAGCTATAAACTATCAATTAGATGACAGAAGGTAGCTGTGCAACATGTTTTGAATATGCTGATCATTTAGAGGCCTTAGAAAATTCAATATTAAATGTTATAGGATTAAATGCCTCAGAAACTGGATAGCAGCGCCCTGGCGAACAACAACAAAAAATCTACCTTTCTAATGAAATCAGCCGCTTGAAGCAAAAGAGCAGCATGGCAATAGTGAACAATAAGAAGTGACACACCTGTAGGAAGCATTTAGAGAAGGCATGAATGACTAATTGTGCTTCGCATCAAGTATGAGGTCAGCCGTATTACACAAACACACAGCCCACACAGAGAACAGCGTGACTGTCGAGCACAGACAGCGCAGATCTTCACATGAGTAACTCTACCACTCTCTGTCATGACGACTTATCTTAACCGCTCCTCACAGGCAATTCTGGAAAATCAACTCGGCATTAATTCCCATAATGCAAGACTGGAAAACATTTTTAATATTTGATGCACAGACAATGATAAATGGATAATGAGAGAGAAAGTGAGGTCAACGCTTCCCCCGTCTATATGTGCATTATGGGAAACAGAAGAAGCAAATCTGATCTGCGTAAAAAGTGAAAGAATTGACACATCTGCACTATACCTAAACCTACTCGATAGTATGAACAAATGCGAATGTGACGTAAAAACACAATCGCAAGCATGCCATTTCAGCTTGTTTTTCGATCTCTCATCTTTCAGCTCTTTCATCGTGAGTCATGTTTTTCACGGGATTCGTACCCAAGGATTCAGCATCCTAAGTCCAATTCTGTACGGCTGAGCTACTGAGCAAGCTTGTTACGGCCGGAAAGCGAAACATATGGAGCTGTAATCATAACTGTTTATGAAAATGATTACAAGTGCTCGCTGTTTTACCGTCTCTAGTGTTCATTTCTGTTGGAAAATGCAGTGATATTGCCAAAAGTATTGGGTTGCCCCCTTCTAATGAACAGGTTTGACTACTTTAGTAATTTCTATGAGTACAAATCTTAATGTTAAAGCATATAATGATATTCTAGGAAATTGTGTGCTTCTAATATTATAGCAACAGTTTGGACAGGACCCTTTTCTATTCTAACATGACAATGCTTCTGTGTATAAGGCAAGGTTCAAAAAGAAAATTACTGATTCAGTCAGTGTGGAAGAACTTGACTGGTCTGCATAAAACCAAGTCCTAATCCCAGTTTAACACCTCTGGTGTGACTGTAAATGCAGGCCTTGAGCCAAAAACTCAAATGACTTGCCAACAAATGACTTGTACATACACTATATAGACAAAAATATGGGACACTCCCTTCTTTAGAACAGAAAAATGCACTTCCAAATCTGTGGGAACGATGGGAACATAATTCATGTATTTAAAAATTGTATTTCCGTCTCGGTTGAAACAGTTTTGGAAGTGTCTAAAATGACTGTACCCATATGTACAAGTCATTGGTGTTTGGTGATGAGTTTTTGGCTCAAGGTCTGCATTTACAGTCACACCAGAGGTGTTCAACTGGGATTAGGACTTGGTTTTATGCAGACCAGCCAAGTTCTTCCACACTGACTGAATCAATTTTCTTTTTGAACCTTGCCTTATACACAGAGGCATTGTCATGTTAGAATAGAAAAAGGTCCTGTCCAAACTGTTGCTATAATATTAGAAGCACACAATTTCCTAGAATATCATTATATGCTTTAACTTTAAGATTTGTACTCATAGAAATTACTAAAGTAGTCAAACCTGTTCATTAGAAGGGGGCGACCCAATACTTTTGGCAATATAGTGTATGTACTCATTGGTACGTATTTCGTGTCTTGCGAAAAAGTTCCCAGAGGTACGTTTTCGTCATGAGACCAGGTAGGTTTTCAATTACGATACCACAATTATTTTCTATTAAATTTAGCATAAAAGGCAGTACAACAAATACTATCATAATGTGAAAATGTTTCATAAATATTTTTTCAGTAACATTTTACAATAAGGTTAAAACGAGTTAACTACAGTAGTTAACATAAACCGAAAATAAAAAAATACTTCTAAAGCATTTATCAATCGCAGTTAATGTTGATTTCAATATTTGCGAATACATTATTAAAATCAAAAGTTGTATCTGTTGATGTTATTTAATGGATCTGAGCTGACATGGACTAACAATGAACAGTTCTAACATTAACAAAGATGTATTGCTCATTGTTAGCTAATGTTAGTTATTAAATGGAACCTTATTGTAAGGAGTTACCTTTTTCATATTCCTTTTACTCGTTTTTTGTGCTTAATCTTCATGAATATTGTCAAAAAATCCCAATGGTACTAAAAAATAGTCTTCATTTTTGAAGACTTGAATTCGTTCTTGACAGGTTTCATGACATTCACCTGTAATGGTGTGAGATGAAACTGTGATTAAAGCAGCTGTTATCTGAGTGGTAAAATGCTATCGCACTGGAGAAATCAGTTTGACAACATGAGAGCCGTTGTTTTGGGGCTGGCAGAGCGCTATCTAACGCACCATCGGAGGAGAACCAGGGCCAGTTTATGACATTTCAAATGGATTTATTGAAGTATTGATAATTAACGACACTGGCATTTCAGATGACATTTTACAATCAGATCAATTACTCTGCTTTTGTCTGCGGCATGACGGAGAGGACAGGTGCGGGGGGAGTCTGTGTGTGACAGAACATGTTCTAGCTTGACAGAAAGATTATGAAAGAGCAGAAGACATTTTCCAATAGAAAACAGAGATCTCAAGAATGTGACTTCTGTGATATTTTAATTGGAAGACTGCTCAAGACTTTAGTCAGTGTTTGAAATATAGTAGATGACTGAAGTTATTATCAGTAACTATATGTCAACATAACTGTCCATCCAATGCATCTTTAATACCTTCTTGTGTATCGTGTAATAGAGTATTTTGGGAAGATTATCTAGTTATCTAAAATAAAATAAAATTAAATAAAATAAATTATTGAATTAACTTATAATTTAAAACAATATTATTAAATGTTCGATTAATTTAAATAACTAATAATTATGAATTAAATTAAACTTACAAACTATATAAAATAAATTAAATGATTAAATTTAATAATTTAATTACTACCAATTATGAATGAAATTAAACTTATAAACTATATAAAGAAAATTAAATTAAATGATTAAATTTTAAATGTAATAATTTAATTATTTAATAATTAAATTAAATTTAAAACCAAATAATTATAAATAAAAATATAATATAAATATCAATTAAATTACATTTTAAATTAATTTAATAATTACATTAAATTAAATTGGGTCAATTTAACTGTCGTGTTGACTACGTTCTCATTTCAATTAACGCATGATGTAAAACCTTCACACTTCCTTAGTTGCTACAGTCTTTGCAAAGCTTTGCATCAACATCATTATTTATTTATGTCCTACATGTTGTCTCAGTAAGGAGCATTCACACCCTGGAGGAAAACCTGACGAAAGAAACCACACACAGTCTCATGCTGACCGTTTCACATGGTCCTTTCACAGGAAGCGGCTCGTCTTTTCAAAGAGAAGCCTTTGGCAGGATATTTATAGACTTCCTTCAAAATGTGCCAAGTGCTCTGTCTGTATCATGTCTGTCATGCTACACCTTCTCCAGTCCCATGCCTTAATATAAAGAGAACATTACTGTCTCTCAGCCATCGCTGACTATACAGTACTTGTGTATGTAAGGAATTATGGGCCTGTAAATAGCTTTCCATGTGGCAGTCATCACTGAAGGGAACAGGATCGTCTGGAACTCACTGATAACAGAAGCAACCCAGAAGATACCAACAACTCCTACAGCTGGGCTGAGACGCAATGGGATGGCCATGATACTGGAGACAGCAGCACATGCCAGACACCAATCAGACGCTCCTAACTACTGTCACGTGACATACTTTCAAGTGAAACACTGTGGGATATTCAATGTGAAACTGGAATGCTGATGTTGAATAGAAACTTGATTTTATCCATTGAGAAATACTGGATTTCCAAGGTTTTCAGTCTGATTATTTGATTGTTGAAAAAGGTGTTCCTCAAGGCTCTACCCTGGGTCCACTACTTTTTTTTCTATTTTTATTAATGATTTCTCTCAAATATGCCTAAATTGTTCTAATTTGTTGCAAATTCAGAATTCTTTACAATCTGATTTTAACTGGTTCAAAAATGGTTTCATAACAATATGATTATATTGAATAAGAAGTTGTCTTGTTGTATGTTGTTTGGTATGCAACGGTGTCTTTCTTTTCCTTTTGATTTGAATATTACTTTTGACGATGGTTTACTTCTTGAGTCTGTTGATTCATTGAACTTTCTTGGTCTTTGGATTGACCCTGAACTTATTTTTAAGCCCCATATTGATTATATTGTTAATAGAACATATGGTTGTTTGTGCTGACTTTATCGTTCAATTAACTGTTTTACATTTCAAGTTAGGAAAATAATTATTATTGTTACGTTTTTGAGGACTCAAACCATATGACATTTTAGTCTTTGAACTAATTTTACAATTTTTTTTTTACAAATATCAAAAATATAAGTATTTTTGAGGAGTTAAACCACATGAGATTTTACAACTGAACAAAATTACATTTTATAATTTCAACTAATTTGGCCTGAACTAATTTCAGAAATGTTTACAAATATCATTAATTTATTTTTTTTATAAATACAACTAAGTTTTTGAGGAACTGAACCACATGACATTTTACCACCCAACAACATCACTTTTTACAATATGAAGTAATCATGCTTTGCCTGAACATCAGTTTTGTTTTGTTTTTAAACAATATCATGTATTCATCAAGTATTATAATCATGAATAATCATGTATTATTATTTCATAAATGCTAAATTTTTAGGGAGTTGAAATAAATGACATTTTAGCAACTTTACCAACATTTTACAACTTTAATATCAGCATTTCATTTTCACAAATTGACCAAATTGACATTTTCACACTGACCTTTTACATAGTATAGGAGATCATGAGCCGGACTCACGAGAACAGTTTTCTCTTATCGTTTTATTTTACATTCGTCATGACACATGTAAAATAAAGCAAAAAGAGAAAACTGTTCTCGTGAGTGCGGATCATGATCTCCTATACTATGTAACTTAATGGACTGACCCACCAACATAGAAAGGGAACAGACTGCCACGGCTTTTAAACAGCAACCCCACCAAGCTCGTCCTCTTTTTCAGCTCACACCCACAGTCCTACACGCACAAGCACAAATGCAAAACACAGATACTACAACACAAACAGAGGAAAGAGCTGGAAATACACTGACATTCCTGCCACTGATTTTAGTGTATTCTTGGGCAAGCTGGCCAAATATACAAAGCTTTAGCGCAAATAAACACCCATACTTTAGTCTTATTTTACAAGCAAAATTCAGCTAAATGACTGGGTGTTGTAGGTGCTTGCCAGGATGTTGCTATACAGTTGTTAGGATGCTGCAGATTGGTTGCTGAGGTGTTTTGAATGCTTTTGCCATGCTGTTATAGTGGTTGATTATAAGCACAAGTCACCTACACTCTTAAAAATAAAGGTTCTTTATTGACATTCATGGTTTTAACATCCATAGAACTTTTCCACTGCACACACGGTTCTTTATAGTTGAAAAGGTTCTTTAGATTATTAAAATGGTCTTCGTGGTAAGAAAAAAAAGGATTCTTTTAAAAACTGTTCACTGAAAGGTTCTTTGTGGAACCAAAAAACCCCCTTTTGGAACCTGTATTTTTTAAGAGTGTACAAGTCTCTATAATATTCTGGTCTCTACATACAGCTCAGGTCAGCCCTTAAAATGCAAGTCTGTGAGATTTTTTGCTCCTTTTCTGCACAGATATTTTGACTAGGTTAGTGAATATATGTAATGGCACAAGAAATCGCAAGAAATCACACAATTTGATTGTTATTCATCTTGACAGCACAAATGGTGCAAATTATGTGCAAAGTTTAATACTTGTTCAAATGTGTAACTCTAGGTTTGGGCTTTTTTTTATACAGAAATTAATACTTTTATTCAGCAAGGACGTGTTAAATTATGTTACAATATAAATGTTCTTTTGAACTTTTTATCAAAAATCCTAAGAAAATGTATCACGGTTTCCACAAAAACATTAAGCAGCGCTATTTTTAAGATTGATTGTAATAAAAAATGTTTGCACTAGGAGGAAAAAAAACATCGGTTTTAACACTTTAGGACTAATTCTCACTAATAACTAGCTGCTTATTAACATTCATATCACTAGCACATTGGCTGTTTATTAGTACTTATAAAGCACATATTCAGATCCCTTATTCTGTATGACCATATTTCAGATGCCTTAATCCTACAACATACCTAAACTTAACAACTACTTTACTAGCTACTGATAAGCAGCAAATTAGGGGTTTACTGAGGCAGAAGTTAACTGCAATTGTAGTTAATAGTTAGTTAATAGTGAGAATTGGTCCCCATTAAAGTTTATGCATCCATGAAGAAGAAAGAAGAAGCAGAGCATCATGACGTGTGTCAAAGTCAATAAATCTCTTAAAATATCAGATAATTTGACCTTTTTGACAAGGCAAAGTTAGTTCATGTTGTAAAATGTCAGTGTAAAAATAGTAATTCATGACATTTGTAAAAATGAAATGCTGATATTAGTTGAGGTAAAGTTACTAATATGTCATGTATTTCAACTCCCACAAAATTCAGCATTTATGAAATAATAATACATGATTATACAAGATTAAAATACATAATATTGTTAAAATAATTACTGATATAGGCAAAAGTTAATAGTTAGTAAATAGTAAGAATTGGTCCCCATTAAAGTGAGACCAACATACATTAATTTTTCTTTTAGTTACAACTTCGAAAAATATTTTCTGACAGTGTAGAATGATTTCTGAAGAATCATGTGACAATGAAGACTGGAGTTATGTTGCTGAAAATTCAGCTTTGCATCGCAGGAATAAATTAATTCTATAATATATTAAAACTGAAAACAGTTATTTTAAATTATAATAATATTGTCACAATATTCCTGTTTTTACTGTATTTTTAATCAAATAAATGCAGGAATGATGGCACAGGAATATTCATCTTCATAAAGCATACACACACAGACACAATAAACCCATAACTATTTCCAAACGGAACAAATAACCTCTTTTCCTCTAAAAGCTGTATTTCCCTCAGGGGTTTGTCCCTCTTTTTGTTTTGTCCTCCCTCAGGCCCACTTTGTGAAGTTTCATTCTGTCCATTTATAAACAGACTGCACTCAGGCCAGGGGCCGGCAATGATTGACATGAAACAGAGTGGCACTATTAGTTGTCCGTTCCTTCTTTCAGCAGAGCTTCAGCCCACATGCCAAGAGATATCTGTCAGTCCCTTACTCTAATTACAGCTAAGTGAAATAGAAAGACGTGTCAGAGAGGCCTTTGGATGCTTAAATGAATGACAGTTCGGTTCTGAAGAATCCAGATCCACACAATCTGTTCAATCGCAGCTCTCTCAGTACGGACCGCCGCTCAATCTGCAGAGCTGCGGACTGACTGTAGTGAATGGCAGTCAGCATCAGACGCTGGATTAAGATGCTATCGGCCTGTAAACGCCGGACTGAATTCACACGCCAAATCAGGAAACAAGCACTTTGTCTTGACGTGACAGCATTTGCAGATCAATACAGCAATTTTCTCATGCTTTGCGCTGTGAATATGTTTTGATCATTTCTCAGCATTAATAATAGTTTCTTCGATTTATTTGATGAGTGTACAATATTAGTTAAAATATGTTATGAAATCTATTATTTACCATATGTTATGCAGAAAATATTATGATCTGCTTTTATGACTTCATTCTTTGAGTTGTGAATAATTTTGATCAGATTTTCTCATCATTATTATTACCAAGAACAACAGCAACAACGATTATTTTTAAACCGTTAATAAACAGTTAAATTAGACACTGTTAATGTATATTTTACATTAATATTTTATTATATTAATATGGTAACACTTTATTTTACAGTGCCCTTGTTACATGTACTTACTATCATAATGACATTAAATTATGCATAATTATAAACAACTGAGTCTAAACTAAACTCTACTCTAAGCACATGATATTAACTACTTAATGATGTTATAATATTAATCTGTACTTATTTATCTAATTACATTGTAAGAAGCACAATTAAACTGTAACCTTAATACATTTTAATAATATATTAGTAATAACTCACGCAAAAAAAGAGATTCAATTAATAAAAGAAATACCAATATAATTCTAAATTAAAAACCTATAAATTGTTATAAGTCAACATAAACAGACATGAAATGTATATATTAATCAATTATTATTCTTGCTAACAAATTAGCAAGCAATATTTACACTAAAACAAATTTGAAATCAGGTTTTTTTTTTACAGGTGTTTTGAATTTTTTCAATTTTTTTTTACTTATTGAATTGTGTTTTTGAGTTAACGGAAATGTCCATAAAATTACTGGACAGTGACAAAGTTAGCTGCAATTATGTTTTATTTACTTTATTTAATGTTTTTACTGTGTAGAAAATAAGACGTCATATGCATCTTAATGTTTCCATAACATAATTTAACATGTCATCCCAAATTATATTTTATAACACAATTAATTTTCTATTAATAACATAAAAAACCCACAGTGCACAATTACTACAAGTAATACTTGCATATCAATATATATGAATATATTCATATATTGGTTATGTTATTAATAGAAATGCAGTTTGTACAGTGCCTACTGCATAAACTTTATTAATCACCAGTTTTTTCTTACTATGTCTGTTGATTAGTTTTTACCATTTTGCTGCACAACCTGATCGACAGAACTGGATAATAAACATTTATGTTGTTTTCAAGACTTCAGTACATTGTTGGACAAAATGGACAGTCAGCAAATTTTCATCCGTGTACTGTTTACAGTCAGGCAGAGCGAGCAGTTTTTGGGAAGTTTAAGAGAAAACGCATATTTATTTGAACACCCTGTTCTCTGATAGTAGTGACTGGATGCTAATTGAGGCGGTTGCGGTGACCTGCAGGGATAATGCAGCGGAGCGAGACTGTGAGTGGGAGTGCCGCCCATTCACGTCCATTACTGCACAACCACCAGGACCCCAGCGGTCTGCCCTACATCAAACATCTATAAATCTCTGCCAGAGCCCCGACTGAAGAACAGGCAATCAGCAGCAAACGACCGCCACCTGCTTCAAGCCTGAACGACGGACATCACCAGGATGACAAATACGGACAGATAAATTGCGACCTGAACGCACTGGATAAAAACTCTGACTTATCGAGTGCTCAGATATCATATCAGTTCTGCCCTCAACCAGCAAAATGCCCATTCCTGCTTGACCTTTGACCTCTGGATGGATCGGAGCACACCTCAATCATTCAGTTCCTCTGGATCAATGAGCTTGCAAGCAAAGCAGCAATTAGCAAACACCTCTCAGCCTGAGTGCTGAACACACTTCTAATGAGCTGTGTGAGGGGCCACGGGGCATACGTGATCAATACAGCAAGCCATGTGATGGAGAAAGAGAGAGAAAACAACAAATCTGCTTTTCTATCAATTGCCGGTTACAGCTAGATGAAAAAAAGTCCTATAGCATTAGGGATGTAACGATTCACTCAACTCACGATTCGATTCGATTCGATTCAGGATTTTTTTTAACAAAATGAGATTTAAGACAAATTATAAATGAAATGTGTCCTTTTATTATTGCTTGGAAAAAAAAGCTGCATGTTTCTTTGTGAAATTGAAATATAACACTATAATAGTATACTAATATAGCACTGGCATATTATTGCTCTTTTGTTGGTTTTGATTGCTTCTATTGTCCTCATTTGTAAGTCACTTTGGATAAAAGTGTCTGCTAAATAACAAAATGTAAATATAATGTAAATGTGAATAACAAAACTAAATTTAAATTTTAAAACAATCCCCAAATCAAATAAATAAGTAACACAAATAAAAGAAATCTCTTCATATAAACAAACTAAGGCTTTGTCTGTGCTTTTTCCATTTAAAATTAGAGGCAACCACTGCATTTTAATCATGATCCAAACAAAGATGCTGCATACATGCAACATGAGCAGTTTTTAATCTAAATTAGATTGTATAATTTCAAAATTTGAAGCAAAAACAGAATGGTCTGACTTCAGTTTTGTGAAACTATCCACCTTTTTCTTCCTGTAAAAATGGGCGCGGCCATTTGTAATTTCTATGGGTCTAGCTTCCGGTCTCATCTGCATCCAGCTATTTTTAGCTGTACAAAACAGTTTGTTTTGCTGCTTGATATTGAAAATTGGTGTGT